>JAGTTF010000822.1:0-10242 GCA_019095985.1 Streblospio benedicti | reverse complement strand
ACCTTTGTATGAATCATTAACAAGAAAGAGACTAAAAAGACAAACAGGAAAAGGCAGTAATTGCTCGAGGTGCGTCCACATAATAGATATGTCGGGCAGTTAGTTCTTTTGTGGTCCCTGGAAATTTGCACGTGATAAGAGTTAACTAGCACCGAGCAATGCTGAACAACACCCAATGAGGACCACCTTCACAAACCTCTTAATAAACCATCTCTTTGATAAGTACCCCCCCCAAAAAAAAAAAAAAAAAAAAAAAAAAAAAAAAAAAAAAAAACATTAAGAGATCATTAAGAGATTATTTCATTCTTTATTATAGGACCACGTGGTGCCAAATATAAGAAGTCTTCACAGAGGAGTTCTTCTGTACTTGAACGTGATAGGTGCCTTGTTACATCTGGTATAAATGTCACTGTTTAAGTGTTAGCAAGAATCCCAAGATTTCCCCTGCGTACTTTGCCTGACGCTATTTCGTCTATTCCTCAGAAAACGTGCGGATTACAAGCAAACACGGCAGTACATGTGCATGCGCACATTGAATGTAGTAAACCTTCCTTTAACACAATCTCTCCATTGACAAAACATCTATAATAAGACCAATTTTTCTCGGTCTCAAACCGTGATAAAGCTTCCAAAAGTAACCTCTGTACAGAGACCACCTCTCTATTGAGATCACATAACGCTGGTCCCAAAGGTGGCCCTAATAGAGAGGTTCTACTGTACACACTGCACAGTGAACCCTCGCCTGGGAGACACCTCATCAAATGGGCGCATCTCACAATTAGGCAGGCTTTTTTCATTACGTCTTGTGTGCAAAGGTACATTAGATCCCGTTGGGCTCCTTTCCCACCAAATTAAGTCATTGGTGTTTATTTTTCCAGGTATGAGTATTGCCAGCATCAGCATAAAACACATGCACTATGACTGGTTCCTACTGGGAGGTACATTTACATTGATGTAGGGTCAGCCAGTCCAGAGCAACGAAGCTGAATCAGTCATGGTCAGGTAGCCATTGGTAATTACTACATTGTCTCGTCACTGGCCACTGGAAGATCCAGTTTTTTTAGATGGTGTGTGTGTGTGGGGCGGGGGGGGGGGGTATGGGGGTACTTAATTAAGTGATTACATGGGTTTTTACGCGCAATGGATGGCGAACATGCCAAAATTCATTTGAAAATGAAGTATTGTGGTGGAAAAAGGGGATTCCGCCCCCTGGGCCACCCAACTGGATCTACATATGCGGGTGTTGTAAGCTGTTGTCATCGACAACTATCGCTGGCCTGCTCTGCTGTTACCCTCTTCGCCTGCTCGTGACGTCACTTCCGGTGAAGATCGACGTCATTTCCGGCTGCACCCAGGAGTACATTTGCTATTTTGTTGCCTGCGTCACTGGTCATTTGCTACAACTTTCTGTACCCCATCTTACGAGGCCAATAGTGGGAATATAACATATAGTAAGCCCACAAAATAAATAGTCTACTAACATCTATATTTCGCTTTCTCTTCTCAAGCCCTCAACCTATAAGCATCTAGTAAAGATGGAAGGTTGCCGAATTTGAAACTTCATAATACTTTTATTTATAGAGATCACCTCAATAATAAAAGCACTTCTCATGGTCACAGAGCTACGACCATAGCTAAAGAGACCAACTCTATTAGTAGTATTAGGGGCTGGGTGGCCGAAAAGCTGAAGTTGGGTACAAAAATGCATGAATCTTGTTCTAATGCTGCTTTTTTGTATTCTAACATATCATGTAACTTGATAAGGGCGTCGTATGTTTCTCAAATGAAAAGTCATGCATCTTCATATATCTATTTTCCACCTGCCATTCCCATGTGACTGTGATATGGTGTTTATTTCCACTATACTTGAGACTATAAGAGGCATTCTATTATTCCGTGCAAAAATCACCGCCAATAACCCACGCTGATTGGTCAATCAGCGTGCTCAATTTTGCGATGGAAAACACGCTCCAAATAAAAAACACGGCGCTAGTCTAAACTCCTCACAATATCAATACAGCCGCTGACGACGCAAGGCATGTTCATGCTGTGCGGAGAGCAACAGTTTAGACTAACGCCTCAAACGCGCTCAAAACAAACGAAATTGACTGGCAATGAGAATGTTATAATATGATTTATTTTAAAATAAAATGGATTTTAGTCATGATAGAATGGGATTGACCACTCGATTGACACTCCAATCTCTTGGTCAATTCCTACAATGCCTTTTAGGGGTACGGTAAATGAAATTTCTAAGACTTCATGTGCAATATTGCAGCTTAGGTATATTTTTGTAATTGAAGAAGTTAATGTGTTGAAAAAGTACACTTGTATGACACACTGATGGAATGGTATTTGCGCATGAATTAAGAGAGCTAGCCAAGCACAGAGAAGTATCTTATGGTAACTGTATGTAGTTAACTGGGGAGTACCGGGTACCACCGGGCATGCAATAATTGGTCGGGTTTATAAGGAAGTGGGATGTGGGGAAAAGTCCAAAAAGATTACAGCTGTGGGGTAAAGGGCCAAGAAATAGGGCAAAAAATAGTGATGTGGTATTTCATGGAAGTGGGATGTGGGGAAAAGGCAAGAAATGGTGGGATACGGTGGGAAAAGGCTAAAAGAATTAGGGGTGTGGGGAAAAGGCCATAAATTTGTAGGGTATGTGAAAAAAGGCCGACACATTCTACAGGGATGTGGGAAATAATGCCAAAAATATGGATGAGGGATATCTTGACCCCTTATCCCCCCAAATCCCCATAAATAAAATAATAACTCTATGCCGCTCTGCTTATTTCACTATACTAGCATTGTCTTGTCACCGCATCAGCAAATTAGCCTTGTTACAGTGCGCACCGGCGAGGCACGTGATTTACACACGCTCCCTTCATACCAGAGCACTCCCCCATCCCCAGGATGAGGCTGACAGTATAGAACAGTAAACATCGACATTAGAACCTCTATATTAGGACCAGCTTTGGGACCATCGTTAGGTGGTGTCAATAGAGAGGTGGTCTCTATACAGCGGTTCATTCTGGTAGCTTTAGGTTTGAGACCACGAAAAGTAGTGTTATCTATAGAGGTGGTCACAATAGAGAGGTGGTCTTAGAGTGAGAGGTTTTACTGTAAGTCATTGTTGATTATAGAATTGAGTGTAACTTCTCTATTAAGACCACCCGACATGTGGTCTCATTAGAGAGATGCTCTCTTTAACAAGGTTCCCCCTACTAGTCTCTTATTAGAGCTTTGGGACCGCGAAAAATGGTCTTAATATACAATAACTCCCCTCTATAAGAACCACCTTTGGAACCTGTCATAGGAGGTCCCAACTGAGAGGTGGTCTTTATAGAGAGGTTCATTCTTCAGTTTTATGAAGGTTTGGGACTGTGAAAAGCAATCTTATTACAGAGGTGGTTTCAATAGAGAGGTGGTCTTAATGGGAGGCTTTACTGTGCATGTACTGAATGTCCATGTGTACGTTGTGTGAGTCAGTGCCGCCCACGGGTTCTACATTATTGTAAAAAAAAACTCAACTCAAAAGTCAGTACTCAGTCACCAGAGTGCGTGACGCTACTCAGAGTAACACGAGACTTATTGGGGGTGTACTAGTCGTTATGACATTTTTAGTGACACAGTTAAATGCAAACTAATATCCATGTACATTTCAGTTTCAGTTTTTTTCCTTGGGTAACACATGACAATTACGGTTTTATAGGGCTTGAGTTCATTTCACAATTAAAACACGTGTAAATAAGCACCTCCTCTTCCTCTACACCAGAACTTTCTTCAAACATTAAAAGTTCTTTTTACAAAAGTTAACCAGTTTGGTGTAGAATAAAAAAATGCATATTGTAGGGATAGCACCTTGGTCCAGTACTTTTTAGATAATAAAGCGGCCTGTTTATAACATTTTGGCCAAGAAACATTGTCTTTTTTCTTGGGGTGATCTCTTTATAAAGGAGGTGTCAAAGAAATGGCACTGTATCCACATTCCTGTTGGCAAATATTGTCGGTAACAAGCGCACGTGTTGCTTGTGTTATTCAATGACTTCGTAGGATGTGACACAGACTACAAAATAGCGTGTACATTAATTTCACATACCCGTGAAAGTAGCTGCAATGAGGCACAAGACTCACTGTGAAATATTTGCAAAAGGGAATGGACACTGCAACCTCCACTCAAAGGTCATTTCTATAAAATGACCACCTCTAGAAAAACAGACAAATTTTTCGTGGTCCCAGAATTTTAACAAACAGCTCACTTCGGAGTTCGGACCATCATGATATGACCACCTCTCTGTCGGCCACGTGAGGGTGGTCGTCATAGAGAAGTTGTCCTGTACGTGCTGGCGTGGTTTGTCTCTCTTAGCGTGTTCTCGGAGCAGACGACAACGACATTTATACTGGTTATACGAACAGGTACAAAGTACAATTTATATAACAAATAGAAAGACTTTTAGTGTATTGGCTAAAGATAAAAGTAGTGTGTATTGTGGAACATAACGTCTGGCAGTCGCAAATATTCGTTGGTGAAATGTTACTGTATAACCGTTATTCTTTGATGCAAGGTCTCGTTACAGACATTCCAACCTCTTTACTAGCACCACCTTTGGGACCAGCGTTAGGTGGTCTCATTAGAGAAGTGGTCTTTATACAGAGCTTTAATTAACAACTTTATTTATTAAGTTTTGGAACCGTAAAAAGTTGTCTTATTATAGAGGTGGTATCAATAGAGAGGGGGTCTTAATTAGAGGTTCTACTGTAAATCATCAAACCCGCACACACCCATGTATTGCTCATCTAGCCACAGTAATATTTCACCACATGTGGGTGGGTGGGTTAGATGATTTAACGTCTGCAAAGAGACAATGCATTAAAGAATAATGGGTAGTCTACAGTACCATGGCTTGTTCAGCTTTCATATTTTACACTGTCTAAATGTTATTGTTTAGTCTAAATGTTATTATTAAAAAAATGTGTGTGTGCGTGTGCGTGTGCGTGCGTGTGTGTGTTTCTAGTTATTATTTAAGGTTGTGTATTCACTAATTATGGATTCATAAATTATGATAGAACTTCCATTATACATACAGGGTATATTTTCTAATGTGTTTTTATCAAGTTTGCTTGTGTATACAATGTTATTCTCTCTCTTTTTATGGCAAATAAACTCCTACCACTGTATTGACATAGCTGAAGACCGGTTTTACAACCTGGACTAGGAAATGTAATCCTTTTTAAAGCTCATTTTTAAAACCTGACACTTAGAGAGCAGATATCTTAAATTGCTTGCTACCTCCAACCATGCCCCGTTACCACCACAATTGACACAAACATACATTACCGGTACATTGTATTAAGGTTTTGAAGGCGGGTTTGAGGTGTTTGGAGTTGAATAGCAGTTGCTAGCCCTTGCTAGAAAATTATAAAGATACAAACTGAAATAAAAAAATGACATTTTGCAGAAAACTGGGATGGATAACGTTACGACTTTTGAATTGAAACCAGCCGAGACCTAAGTGAAGTATTAATACTTGGATCCTACTGTAGACGAAATGAGATGATGAGGATTGTACTAGGGTTTCACTTCACTCTATGTTAAGGTGTACATGAGTGAATGGGTTGCTGTTCACTAGGACTTGTTGCACATGTCTAATTCTGTCAGTTACACTATGAAATCAATTCATACACTTTGCTCTGTTACTTAGCTATAATTTTACCTTGTAAATCCTGGCTTGTTACAGTGCGATGTCCTCAGGATCCTGACCTTCTTATGTATCTTCTAAATAGTCTGGTCTAGGACATGTCCATCCAAGATTGCACGAGATCCTATAATCAGTCAGAACTCAAGTCCGCACACATATACCTGTTATTGTTCAAAACGAGAAGAAAACTCTTTTCTAGTCTGTATTTCCTTGCAATGAATAAGACAGTAGAATATGATTTTAAGATTCCTTTACTACATTAAGCAGACTAAATAATAGAACTTAGGATACTTTCAAGAGTACTTAAGCTTAGCGAAAAAGGTTCATATGTCTTCTGTGAAATTTAAAAACCCCAGAAAACTAAATTCATGTTTTCCACGTAGTCTTCTAATTATTTAATCATACATGGTTCCATATTCACACGGATTATCCTACAATAAACAATACACGGTTCTGTTCAAAGTTTTCCACCAACTTCAACACAACATGTCCAGTGCCTATCCTTCGGACAGTTCACCTGGTTTCATGGCCTCTGATTTTAAGAGTCAATATGTAAAGTATTACTTTGCTGTCACATGTATCTATAGTCTATTATAGAGGCTATTGGTTGTCACAATTCCCACTTGCTCTGTTAACTACCCACTTTAAAATAAACATTTACACGAAAGATGTTGTTTTTCAATAACAAAAACCCTATTATCGTGCTATCGGGTGTTTTGAAACACAATGGTGAGCGCCCTTCTCACCAAAACAGGTACCAACCAGGTGTAATTCTGCTGCCAACTGACAATACACACGATTACTCCAATTTTCGCCCATAGAGCTGCAACGAACACTGACACTACCGAGTCCGTCTATAATCCACAGCAGCAGACGACACAAGAGACACGTGCTTCTCACTTTATATATATGAGTTGTACACTGACATACAGTGATAACCCTGACCAAGCAGACAACTTAGTTCATTTTTAGGTCTACAAATTTGTTTCTTGGTGAGACACAGCTCACCATTCTTCAGGACCTTTTCAAAATGTTAAGATACTATTGATAAAAACATGAGGTATTACATTTACAGTATATTCTTGGAAATGACATGAAACGTCATGAAACGTTCGTCGTCCCTACCACATACAAGCTATTGATTTTATGGAAGTAAGGCCTTAGTAAAAATAGAAAAAATATGTTTCTCAAATTATATTGCAATATTATCTGTATACTTTATTGTCGGATATATTAACTGTTACCAAGGAGGTAACTATGGCTATGCCTGCATGAGGAGGCCAATTCATTCCTACTGTTCAATGTGGCGAGCTCTGATTTGCAAATTATGTAAAGTTTTTCTTTGGTGCATAGATGGCAAATTTTATTTTCTGGGGTAAATTTTTTACTAGAATCTATGATTTTCCATTTTATAGTGTGTCGTATGTTCTTTTCCTTTAGGGACCAAACATATCTGCTGAGAGCGGTACTATTTATTTTATCCCTGTGCCTAAATGAACAAGTGTGGTTTCTGTATCTTGATTTAAAATTGTCCGATGTGAGTCCGATGTATGTTTCTTCTCTATTGTTATCCTCCCTGACTACACTTGCTTGGTAAATCACTTCTTTGGCAAGGCAGTTGTTTTCTACGGGGCATTCATTTGGCCTTCTACAATTGCATTGCTTTGTATTTGCTGGTTGTACTTGGTCTTCTTGTTTTTGTTGGATTTTTCTATTATGCTGGGTGATGATTGCTTTTATATTGGGCGTGCAGCTGTAACTTATCTTGATGGTGTTTCTATTAATTATCTTATGGAGTGGGTGGTCTGTTGGGAAGCATTGATCTATTAGTCTGAGAAATTTCTTGCCTATATTGGTCTTTACACTTTTGCTAAATGGTGGATTGTACCAAGTTATTTTCCTTTTTCTGTTTCTGCTCTTTCCTGTGTGCGCTGTAGTATTATTGTCATTCCTACTAAATTTCAACAACTCTGTGTATCCGCTATCGTGTAAGGCCTTCTGGTATTCTGGTATTGCTTCTTTAAATGTTTTTTCATCTGAGGATATCATGGACAGTCGCTTATTTATGCCTTCTGGAATGTTCTTTATAATTGCTGGTGGGTGATTGCTTTTCTTGTTTACATATAGTGGTCTATTATTGGGTTTCATGTAGGGCTTGTATTGGTGTTTATTCAGGTTAAGTGTAATGTCCAGAAAATCTGTTACTTTTAGGTTTGCTTGGATTGTAATTTTAAGATCATTTTCCTCAAATATTTTGCATATTTCTTTTTTTATATTCTCGACCTCTCTTGGTGGTTTGTTGCACACTGCCAACCCATCATCTCTGTATAAACCGACATTCACATTTAGTGGTTTCAGCTGTGCGAGTATGTAAAGTCCAAAAAAAAAAAAGCAATCATCACCCAGCATAATAGAAAAATCCAACAAAAACAAGAAGACCAAGTACAACCAGCAAATACAAAGCAATGCAATTGTAGAAGGCCAAATGAATGCCCCGTAGAAAACAACTGCCTTGCCAAAGAAGTGATTTACCAAGCAAGTGTAGTCAGGGAGGATAACAATAGAGAAGAAACATACATCGGACTCACATCGGACAATTTTAAATCAAGATACAGAAACCACACTTGTTCATTTAGGCACAGGGATAAAATAAATAGTACCGCTCTCAGCAGATATGTTTGGTCCCTAAAGGAAAAGAACATACGACACACTATAAAATGGAAAATCATAGATTCTAGTAAAAAATTTACCCCAGAAAATAAAATTTGCCATCTATGCACCAAAGAAAAATTTTACATAATTTGCAAATCAGAGCTCGCCACATTGAACAGTAGGAATGAATTGGCCTCCTCATGCAGGCATAGCCATAGTTACCTCCTTGGTAACAGTTAATATCTCCGACAATAAAGTATACAGATAATATTGCAATATAATTTGAGAAACATATTTTTACTATTTTTACTAAGGCCTCACTTCCATAAAATCAATAGCTTGTATGTAGTTTTATGACGTTTCATACCATTTCCAAGAATATAGATCTACTGTAAATGTAATACCTCATGTTTTTATCAATAGTATCTTAACAGTTTGAAAAGGTCCTGAAGAATGGTGAGCTGTGTCTCACCTATATATATATATATATATATATATATATATATATATATATATATATGGCTGCGGAGGCACACCCGTACCTACTTATGGGTAGAGACCCCCCCCAGGAATATTACTATTTCCTATATGAGTGAAATACAAACATGACCCTATCTACAAGATGCCACTTTCTCCACATCATGCCTATAGTATTTTACATGAGTTCATATATTAAACAGGTTTCGAAAAACCTGTCCTCAAAAACAATATTTAATATTGTATAATTGTTAAGTAATTCTATAACACTACTTCGCAACTTTGACTATATGTTGCCCATATTTTTTTTAATTCCGTGTTCTTACATACAAATAATGATTTATCAAACATCATAATATGAAATATTTTGATACAAGGTCATTCACAGAAACAAATAATAACATTTAGTTTTAATCATCCATACGCTACTATATAACTGAATCAAACGTTCTTCACATGATAATTATTTAAAAATAAATTCACAACGCCCTCCACATCGTGTCATGCACATTTGCACTGAACTAGATCAAATATTTACATTTGAGCTACAGTTTCCTCTAAGATCCGGAAGTGGAATAGGTGTCTCACGTGAAATTTGTAATAATGCGAACAGAAATCTCCACTACGTGTTTTCTGAGTGCTGTGGCGTTTCTCTGGGCTTGGTTGTTGAAGCTGGATTTATGCGAGTTGAATCTGGTTTTAAAAGTGCCTTCCGTAAGCCCTGCATACGTGTCTTTGCTGCTGTTATCTCCTCTTTCCACTGTGGCCAATTGCTTGTTCTCACCATAGGCGGTCGCATCAGTACACTAAATTGTTATTAGCCCTATGACTATATAATTGAGAAAAATAAATTTGAAAGAAAGGTAACAAACAGATTTTTTACCACGCAATCTTCTATCATCATATTGTTCTCTGAATCAAACTACTTAAAAGTTCATCAGTCAAAAACACTGGCACTAATCAAAGACTTAGATAATCATCATTTTGTTTGAAAAAATTGGCAATATTTACATTTGAGCTACAGTTTCCTCTAAGATCCGGAAGTGGAATAGGTGTCTCACGTGAAATTTGTAATAATGCGAACAGAAATCTCAACTAAAAATTTGGCACTATGCAAACCCACAATTATAGGTCCCAAGTCACATTTTATCCAAAAGGATAAAGAAGCACTATAAATTAATGATTATAGTTACTTTCTTGAGTAATTATATGATCACTTAAGCAAAAAACCAAATCAGATAGTTTTGTGTCAAAGAGTGCGCCTTAGTTGAAAGGCGGTTTTTAAAACATGAACTGATCTCTTCACAGCCACTCACCGACTTTCGGTGAAAGGTTCTCAAAGAATGAAGGGCTGTGTAGGAGACACACATAACTTCCTGAACGTGGAAATCTTTGTTCACTGAAAGGAACT
>JAGTTF010000821.1:0-10192 GCA_019095985.1 Streblospio benedicti | reverse complement strand
GGATAATTGGAAAATTCGGATGATAGATATTCGGATAATAGAGGTTTTACTGTATAAGGGAAATAAGATTCATATAATTCACGTTTAGTATGTATTACATCTACAAAATCCCGTTATATAGTGTCAGCTAAAACACAAGGTCACGTGATATTGCATAATCGAATGATTTTCGCCAGACGTACCGAGGATTTCCAACGGCAGACGTGACAATTAATGTAGCAAATATAGGCGACTCCTTACGTGCACCGTCCAAGTTACGTCTGGCGAAAATCATTCTGTTGACATTTCTGGCATTCGCGTGCTTTGATGGGGTTATACCGGCTCTTATTGCGCAGTATTTAAATTGCTCTAAACACTTTAATAGGCTGCTTAAAAGAATGAAACTTTCAGAATACACAGAACATATCATATTGCTTCTATACATACATATTTGTTTGGCCACTGAGCATAACCTTTAAACGGATCAAACTGTAGTAACTGTAAGAAAAGAAAATTAATCTTACTGAGCATTTTATCAAGATTGCTGAACACACAGAACATCTTGTCTCTATGGCCAAGCACATAGGAGTGAATCCACATCTCATGCTCCATACTTCCTTCCCGACCTTCTCGCATGAAGTTCTGGTACCTTGAGTACACGGCATAAGAAATTAGCATTTTGTCCATAGTGAATTTTGCAAATGTGTAATCAACAAAATTTATGCCTATTTCTCTATATGTAGATTAATTTCATAATGGCAAACTAGTGAGAGAAGTATAAAAATATATCCGCAAGCACTGGGAAACACATATATATCATTCAAAAGCACTAAAAATGCTAATAAGACTCTTCCCAAAATTTTGTCCTCAAGTGGGATTTGAACCCACGACCTCTGGGTTAAGATGATAACAGACCAAGTATGTAAGGTGGGGGTTACTGAGACATCGGTTCAGCCGAGTAACCTTTTAACAGCTCGCTGCTTGGGATGATAGTATCATTCTGGTCTCACAACCTTGGGGTCGTGAGTTCGAGTCCCGCCAGGGCCACTTGATATAGTTAAATGGAAGCTTAGGGTTGTAAAACCGGTCTTCAGCTATATCTATCGTTGGTAGAAATATGCTTGCTAAAAAGACGTGTGAGAGAGAAGTATAGAAATATTTGCAAATAACTTAATATGTGAATAACACATTTAAAAACAAAACTGCAATCTAAAAAGTTAATGAACATAGTTGGCATACATCACATAGCCCTGCCATGAACAGATAAGTTGGGAGTGCATGTATATTGCCTCGTTAGGAATTTCTATTATCAGATGAATGTATTGAACCGAAAACTACTATACATGTACAAACATGTATTTCCTGCTTTAATAATCATGTTGAATACTTTTATTATTGAATATGTTGCATATTGTAAACATTTTATTTATTTGAAACCAGTAATATTATATACAAATGTACAATTAACCTTTGCATTTCAATAATCTTACACTTCCATTTCATCTGTCCACCCCGGCCCCCACCCCCTACTTGAACCCCTCCAAGCAATTGCATGTATAGAATTTCACCATCTCGGCAAGTGTCCGCGCAGATTCAAGCAGAGGTGATTAAAAAGAAATCTAAACCTTTCTATTTTTAGAATAAAAAAAATACCCTGGCTCCACACAACGTTGGGCAGAAGCACAGAGTTATGGTTGGTATATGTCAAAGCAGATGAAAAAAAGCAAAGCGTTTAAATGTCAGAGTAAATGCATAGATGATGACCTCCTTCGGGCAGAGCAATGTAGCAGGGAGGTCCAATCCAGAAAAAATTTGCCAAATTCCAAGCAATACAGCGACAGAATGAAGGCAGACTCAGTACCAGTTTTGTCTGGTCTATTGGGTAAATATAAACAAGAATTCAGGGTTGGTATATGTCATGACATTTATAATAAATTTAATATTTATCGATATTTATGATATCGATATTTATGACATTTATTCCACTTGCATTCTGTCAATTTCGACCTGTTTGAGTGTATGATTAAGTATTTGAAAAATATCTATTGTAAAACATACTTTTATCAGAAAACTCATTATTTGAGATTAATAAAAATACATATACTATAGAAGAGGACTCACACTTTTGTGTGCTCACACAGTCCGTGTTTTTTATGCATGATGTAAACTCGCTGTTGACTTGAAGAGGTCACTAGATTTCACTTCATATGTAAAAAAGCACAGAATGTGTGAGCACACGAAAAAGTGTGAGCCCCCATCTAAATTGCAAAATAACACTTCATATCAGAAAGATAAATGATAGTATTGATATTTATATCAAAATGATTCATGAAATCAGAAATATACTATGTAATCCTCAAAATCTTGGTAAGTTTACAATTCAGCAAAAGTCTGCTGTCATTTCAAAGGAAACAATTTCATGAACAATACTGATATAGTAATTACCACCTCAACAAACAAACACTAGGGTCAATCATTCAATAACCAGAGTTAACCTGACACTTTCCATGTAAAAGTTACCCCCTGTCATTGCAACAAACAGCTTTAACAATAGGCATAATAACTTTCTCCTCTTGGCATGTAAAACCCTTGTTATTAAATACCACCTCAACAAACAAAAATCAGGTCAATCATTCAATAACTGGAGTTATAATTAACCTGACACTTTCCCATGTAAAAGTTAACCCTTGTCATTAAAACAAACAACTTTAACAATAGGGGCAAACCTGGGAAAATTTCTCCTCATGCCAAAATGATTCACTAGTTTATGTACTCTGCAAACAAATACTGGCTGATTAATTGCCCTGCATTTACATATACTTGCCTCTACTTGACAATTCTTTATTGCATTAGAACTTAATTGGTGCTAGCAAGTGATTGGTTAATCATTAAGCAGTGCTTCTTCAGGTTGCCTATAAAGGATAAACCCAACTTATGGTATATCATTGTTTGTGCTTGTTACTTTTTATGTTGAATAAATAAATATACATTAAAAAAACATCATGACTTTCATTCCTCTGATTTCGTGCATCCTTGTGACATATTTGGCCTTGGCTTATTAAAAATGTCCTATATATTACCCCATGATATTTATTTTTCTTTCTTATTTCGTAAGCATTGATATATATGAATTATTTTTCTCACATTCTCTAAATATGTCACAACTCACAAATATGACAGCTTAACATTTATGTTCATGATTTCATTTTGACATTTAAAGCAATTAAAAAATGTCTAAATGACTTAAAACATGAGAAAAATACATGTAATTAATGTCAAAATGACTCGCGAATTTTGAGAAAAATAAATATCATAAATATCAAAATGTCCCGACATTTTCCTAAAATAAAAATCATAAATATCGATATATATTGCTCGATAAATATCAATGATATATATATCGATGCCAACCCTTTACAAGATGGCGCGTCAAATCATGCGACACGGTTTAAAATTCGTCTCCTACATAAACAAGCATTTAGTACTAGACATCTGGTGACTGCTTCGAATCAATTGAAGGAGGCCTATTTAACTAAAAACTTGGCGAAATTAATGTATTTATGTAAATTTTATTACAATGCTATTCTTTAATCTTTAAAAAAGAATGTGTGCATGTTTTGAAAAATTTAAACAACCATCCCAGAGCCTGCATAAATGTATTATAACAGGTATGAAATACTTTTTTTTAAGATAAAACACAAGTATTTCATACCTCTTGCAAGGCATTCTTTGCATGCAATTTCAACACATTTAGCATATTTGGCCACAGTTTTTTCTGAGACATTTATTTTAAACATACTGCACTATTTTCCTGACACTAATTTTATTCCACTACTTTTTGCCAAGTAACAATTTATTTTCTTTCCTTAGACGTTTAGTTTGAACATTGTTGGAAATGATTCACACTAAAATGTCGCATCCACATGTGTTCATGAGAATTTTTGTGTTTCTACATAACTTGGAAATATGCATACACTTACAAAAATGTTCAAAATTTTCAGACTTTAACGATGATTACGACAGTTAGTCTGTCTTCAATAATTAACATTTCAGTGAATCAATTTAGGGTAAAAATATTGATGATTAGATGTAGTCATTTTTCATAAATTAAGAACATCAAAAACAAATACAGCATACCAACCAACATATATTTATACATGACTTGTCAAAACCTAATGATTACAATAAGTAAAATAAAATTCTGAAAGAATACCATGTATTAGGAAGAATTCCCTTCCACACAGGTTTGAAGGTGGAGTTCTTTTTTAAGACATCGAGATGCCAGTCTTGAAGGTCCCTCCAGAAGTTAGCTTTGGGAGAGAAGCCATAGGTTCCAAATATTGCATAGCGGTACATACTGGAAGCAAATAAGTTGGCATTTATGTAGATACTAGATAGACTTATGTAGATATCGTAATGCAGATGCAGTTCTTCAATTTGAAAAATAATACACTAATGCTTAAAAATTATTCATATTTGAGTATTGACATTATCAAACTAAATATAAACTTACAAGTTTGTTAATCAATTAATAATTATTAATTACCAAATGTTGCCAGTCGTATAGAGTAAAGATTAGATTACATACATCTAGTACGAATACATAATAATTGTTATGCCAAACGAAGTAAATAAATGTAACAGATTTCTGTCATCTCTGGTTTAATGGTTAGCTCACTTTGTAGGAGTATGGTTTTCATTCACAACAAAATGTATAATAATATTAATATATTTTAAAATGGCTGTTTCATATAAAGACCAATAAAAATATGTCTTTACCTATGATGGGGCTCAGTACTGATGAATTTCACATCATCTGTTACTTGCATTTCATAAATTTCGTGCTGCAGAGAATATCCATACGTATTTGCATCATCACCAAATGTCTGGTTGACAGTTTTGAGCCACTTGTACGCATACGGCGAGATGTCTACATCGTCCTCCACATGCAGCGCCATCTCACCACTGTCTCGTAGTGGTCTCCACGCGTAAAGCCACTGCTTGGCAATGTACGAATGATCTGTCTGAACATGGACACACGCATGTCCTTTATTCCATTGCGATGCAAACTGACGAGCCACTGTCAACGTGGGTAGATGCACTTTCTTATCCACAGTGATATCAATGAAGATTTCTAATGCAATTTTATCGCCATCAGTGACGAGATGATTGAAATTCTCCAAGCAAGCCTTTAATGAGGCATCTCGATTAAAAGCTAGCACGAGAATACGCAGTCTGACAGGAGTTTGGTACTCGCATGGTACTCCTGAAGTGCATCGGGTACAGTGCTCAGGTGGCTCAAACTTTACAGTAGGGTGGGAGATGTCCACCATACCATCATCAGGTTTAAACAATGCACTTACTGGGTTATCAGTAGCAAAATGATAATCATAAAAAACAGATTATGCATCCACAAAAAATGTCCTCCTAGGAGTTTGTTTAATTAGCTTAAAGTACTGCATTTTTAATACATGTAGAATACTAGTAATCGTAATGAAGCATGGATTTAACAATGCAGATCGTGGTGAATGTTTGTGTATAGCAAGAGACTTTTATCACTATGGACACAAACACTGCTGATTACAAATATAACATACTGACTGAAATATCTCCACTGCGGATCACTATTTTCTACATTGCTATTCCATTGTTGTTGTTTTTTTTATTACTGGTATCTCCATCAGTGTTATCAATGGTATAGTGAGCATTTATCAAACATTTTTAGGGGGTGCCCGAATATGCTGATTCCGGGCTGCTATGTACCCGACTGTGGCAGTGTTTGTTTGTAAACATTAGCGAGAAACGGAGCCTAAATCCTCCGGGCCCGCTGCCAAAATCCTCCGGTTATTAGCACCCGGAGCCAACCGGAGGCTGTCCCGAATCTCGCCAAACCGGTTCAGCAACTTTGAATCCGGGCCCGCCATAAAATACGCCGGGCCCGTCGTGAAATACCCCGGCCCGTTGAAAATCCTCCGGCCGGAATGATCGAGAACAGTTAAATTACATAGCTCCCGGTGACGGGATGATGCAACCGAGTCTAAACCGTTACGGCCGGAGGAAAGCGCCCCGGCCTTTGTCAGAACTGGTTCCGCCGGTTTGGTTGCAGGGCGCTATATAACGGCCGGATTGGCTTGAACAAATCCCCAAAAAATGTGTGTTATTTTATTTATTAATTTTAATAGTTTTAACCTTTAACTTTATTCACTATCGTAATTTATTTTTTAATTTCTTTTTAATTTAAATGAATTTTATTATTTAGTAAAGTTTACATTTGAAGTCTTATTTTTAAATTAAAATAAAGCAAGAAATAAAACACTATTTATACACATCTTTATTTCTTGTTTTGTCGACGTACAACATTAATTTCCTGGTAATCACCAAAAGCTTAAACTAAACCTAATTTTATCAATCAGCACATTACAATTTGCAGTGCTTCACAATTTTATTTCAACAATAAAAATTACATCAGTTAAAATGTAATCAATCTTTTTAGAAGTACATATGGCCACACACAAATGAAAATTGTTTTTTAGTCCACAACATGACAACCGTGTCACACAAGTTTATATAACACTTCAGCATGTTTATCAGTTTATTTTTCACAACTATGGAATGTCCTACCCACAGTGGCACCTTTTTAACAACTTTTTTCACACAACACTGGCTTCATGTCGTCACAGTCTTGGTTCTTTTTCACACAAAATTATCACAAGTTCATCAGTTTATTTTTCGCAACTATGGAATGTCAAGCCCACAGTAGCAAATTTTTAACAACTTTTATCACACAACACTGGCTTCATGTCGTAGTAATAGTCTTTTCTTTTTTGGTCACACAAAAATATCACAACTTGAGAGACTTGTTCAATGTTCAATTTTCAACAAGTTTTACCACACAATGAAACACAACTTTCTTTTACACTTGAGAAGGTTGCTCTTGAGTGTCCATTGTTTCATCCTGAGTGTTTTCATCAATTGGAAGATGAACTTGCATACGTGCTCGGACGCGCTCTTCTTGCCATGGGACCGCACCTGCAGGGGAGTTGAAGTAGGCCACCAACGCCTGGCGCTGCCTCTTTGCCGCCTCGAGTTCCTCACACCTTGGTGCCTGGCATCCAGTGGCTCAAGATTGGCGTTCTCTCGCCAGGAACCGAATGATGTCGTGACCTTCATCCTCACGATCAGGTTCAACTCCTGAGCCAAATCTGCCACGTTGTCTCTGGCCAACCTCATCCTGATGAAGTTATGTAGACAGATGCCAGCATGAACAATCTTCTTCACGTTCTCAGGGTCCTGTTGCATTGTGGTTAGGAAGCACTGCCAACGCTGGGCCAGGATACCAAAGGCGTTCTCCACCACCATACGTCCACGAGAGATTCGGTAATTGTATATTCGTTGTTCAGGATTCAAACTTCGCTGGCTGAAAGGTTTCATGAGGTAGTCTCGAGAGAGCAAATGCATCGTCCCCAAGGATGAAGTAAGGCATTGGCTGATTGTCGTTGGTCATGCTGTCAGGTGGAGGCAGGCGCATCAGACCGTCATCTAGGCCTTTCTTCAGAGCAGAATTGTTGAAGAGCTGCATGTCAGACTGGTGGCCAACACCACCCACATCGGTAAACATGAAACAGTAGTCTGCATCCACTAGAGCCATCAGGACCACAGAGTAGAAATTTTATAATTATAATACTTGCTTCCAGACTGTGGAGGTTTTCTAATTCTGATGTGCTTACCATCTAGGGCACCAATGGCGTGAGGCACGCCCCACTTGCGCCGAACTTGGCTGCCACTTCTCTCCACCCGCCTTCGCCTTCAGGGAACTTGATAACCTCGTCCTGCCAGTTCCTGGTGTATAGCAGTACAGACTTCTGGGATGATGATCGCTACTGAGTGGCGGCTGACTCGAAACCATATTGCAAAGAGGGGTACTTTTCTCCGGTGGCCAGGTACCTCAAGGTGATGGCCAGTTTCAAGCCTGGACTGTGTGGTTTCCGCATCCTTGTTTTTTTTTTCTGGATTGTGGGCGTGATTCTTACCAGTAGTTCTTCGAACATTGCTGGTGACATTCTCAAGAAGTTGAAGTAACTGGTTGGGTCATCTACTCCAAGTTCTTGCATAAGATTGTCGTAGTGACC
The DNA here is from genome assembly GCA_019095985.1 of Streblospio benedicti. Classification (NCBI taxonomy): domain Eukaryota; kingdom Metazoa; phylum Annelida; class Polychaeta; order Spionida; family Spionidae; genus Streblospio; species Streblospio benedicti. The sequence continues at coordinate 2,084 of JAGTTF010000821.1, read as the reverse complement.
GTATTGCAAGCGGCCGATCATATGTACCGAATGGACGAACCCACCACTTCCTCTTCTTTCGTGGCCTGCCCCCTCTTGGCCTCCGCCTCCTCCTCCTACGCCTACCATGGGCATCTACCCTGTCCATCAACACCTCGCCCTCGTCTTCGCCATCTCCATCGGCAGCTGGATCATCTTCGATGTTGGCAATCACATCATCAGGAACTTGTTGATTGAAAAGTAGTAGATCCATTGTGTTTTCGCTCATCGCCTTCAAAAGTTCAAGTGATGCTCGTAACGCATGAGGTCTTCATTGAGTAAGCAGACAGCCATTTTCATTCACTTGTTAATTTGCGGAAACCACACAGTGCAATTATCTTCAATTTCTTTTACATTTTACATTGTACATAACGTTGTGCTTTTTTGTCAAACAGAAAATGAGTGATTTTCTTCGACATCTGGTCATTTTTATAGGGATTCGAACCGTAGCCGCCACCATTCCGATCCACGACGGCAATCCTCCCATCCATGACGGACGGATCCAATTTGGCGACGGAGAGCGCAGACCGTAGCCTAGAATTCGACAGATAATCGCCAACCTATTGAAAAGTCGCCGGCCGGACCCCATATTAGCGACGGGCCCGTCATAATACACTCCGTACGGAGTAAGATTCACTCCGGCCGGATTGTACCCCATTAAAAGTCATTATAATTTGTTTCCGAACAAGTCCGCCTGCACCCACTATCCGTAGCCTGATATGCCGGCCGTCATGGAAAATGCTCCGGAGAGTACACGTATTATGTCCATCCGCTGCGCATATGACGGGCAGTCGCTACGGCCGGAGCCTATCCGAGAGAAAAATACGACGGGCGGAGCCTAAATATTCCGGGCTCGCGGCTTGAACCCGAACGCAAACCGGAGGATTTTATGACGGGCCGGAGTTGATCCGAGTTGAACCGTAGCCAAACGGAGCCGAACCGAGCTTTTATTCCGCCGGAGGCACAATCCGAGGGGATTAGCGCCGATCGATATTTCGCATTCCGCCGGAATACAAAATTTCACTTCTCCTGAGAAGTGGAATTTTGTGCCTCCGGTTCATTGCCCGAACGCGATTTACGCCGGGCGGAATGGTACCCGAATCGACTTTGCCATTTTTTTTCTTGACGTTGTGTTATTGCAATTGAGCTCTACCTTGCTGTCAATGTTATCAATGTCTCGATGCACCTGACATGTTTTGCCAGACGTTGAGCTGCCTTTTTTCAGTTGTAGCGGCCCTGTGGTTCACCATGTACATCTGTATCTATACTTGAAATATTGCACATTGACGGCGTTTGCAAGTTGTGACAGTACGTAAATCTTTTTCTGCAGCCCGCCCCGGGTCTCTTGATGTACAGTGCACCCTTCACAAGTGGAACCACACGTTTACGGCATGTGTAACCAGACTATCACTTCTAAAAACAAATGATCACATAAGTGAATATGTGTTTGAACAGCAAGTTTTAAGATTGCGTATAGAAAATAGGACTCTAATGACAATTGTTGTTTAAAAATGGAATGTTATTTTACAGTGTTTCTTTGATTGTTCATTAAGGCATCATTAGTGACGCATGCATTTTTCGCGTATTGTACTAATTGGGCTGTGAGGCATGCAGTCTCAATCAGCAAGCTATGTGTGGTTTGGTTCATTACTAATACCGGTGTGCATTTGACGTATGACTATGTGATCAAGAACATCAAGCTGGATGATCTAGGCTATATCTGGTGCTAACCCTGCCACAGGGTAACTGTTATGATTGTAATTAGCGCTTTTTGTATTCTGGGGGTTGTAATTTTGTGTCAAAGAATCGAAGACATGATCGCCTGAATGGATGCGTTTGTTCTACTTCCATTTAGTGCTGCGTGTTGGCTAGTTTCACAAATACCGTCAAAGACAATGTTTTGTACAACTAGTTGTTGATTACATTGCTACAAATATGCCAATATACAAATAAGAAGATTTTAGAGTCAACCGCCGGTGTTTGGGGACGGGGGTGCGTCTAAAAAGAATGTTGAGTTGGGATTGAAAATTACCAAATTAACCCTCATCAGTACATTAACCAAAACA
>JAGTTF010000819.1:0-11629 GCA_019095985.1 Streblospio benedicti | reverse complement strand
TAAATAAAAGACCTGAACAAACTTAAAAGGGGTACCACAAAATTCTGACCACCTTCAACAGCCCATTTGGCAGATTCTGCTTTGGAGCATTTGGACTCGTGATGAGCCAGGACGTTTTCCAGCAAAAATGGACCAAATACTAGAGCAATGATCAGGTGCAATTGGCATAGCAAGATGATGATAGTCTTTGGCAGAATGAACAAGACCACGATAAGAAACCTCCACAACCTGATGAGGTAGCAAAAGAACATGGCCTTATGTTCAATGGCAGTAAAATGCCAAGTCAAGACCAAGAACATAAGCTTTTTCAGGAGCAATCTATGATGCCCAAAGGAGTACACCTGACCCAAAGAAAGTCAAGATGTTAAAACATAGAAACACCATCAATCAAAGGCTCAAAATTGCTAGGAATAGTGACATATATGGGCCCGTTCATCCCATGACTTTCTGAGGCTTACTCAAAAGAAAGCGAATTCGATGTGGTCACAAAGCCACGAGGGAGGCATTTAAAAAGTCAAGCAACTTATAACCACAGATACAACACTGGCGTACTTTGACCCCAACAAAGAGACTGTCATTCAGTAGATGCATCAGGTAGAGGCCTAGGAGCAGCTCTGTTGCAGGGATGAAGACCCGTTGCTTTTGCCTCAAAATCCCAGACCAGTACAGAGCAGCGATACGCAAACATTGAAAGAGAAATGTTAGTGGTGGTTTTTGGATGCAAGAGATTCCACACATATGTATATGCCAGGCCATTCACAATAGAGAGTGACCACAAGCCACTACAGATGATAGTAGAGAAGAACTTGACAGCCGCACCACCTAGGCTGCAATGCATGCTCTTGGAGATTCAAGGCTATGACCTCTTTAATAAAGGACAAACCAGGCAAGGATGTACCACTAGAATGATGGATTATCGAGGCTGAAGAATACCAATTCTGATGAGGATCATCAAGTTGGATATCAAATTTCCATCTCATCAAATTCAGTGAAAGAAGACAGAACAACTAAAAGATGAATCGAGGAAAGATCCAGAATAGGAACACTCAAAGTCATTATTAATGGCTGACCTGAATGCCAAGAAGGAACACCCCAAGTGCTGAGACCTTGGTCCTTCAGAGATTAGCTTTCTATAGAGGACAGTCTAGTATTAAAGGAACCAAGAGTCTTCATACCAGTATCCATGAGGGGCTGAAATATTAAAGCAGATACACACTGCACACATGGGTGTGGAAAAAAGTCGACTCAGGGCCAGAAGCTGTGTCTATTGGTATAATATAGACAGGGACATAGAAAAACAACAAAGAACTTTGTGAAATGTGTCAGCTTTAATACCAGAGGGCCCAACAGAAGGAAAGTTTATTACAGTATGAGATTCCCACAAACATGGCACACAATCACAGCTAATGTCAGGTTTTGCCGATGTTCATGCTGTCGGGCACCTGCCGATATTAAGAATACATGACAATAACAGACCTTTTATGTTGTTTACATTCTATGACAACCCTAAATTATCACTGAACAAACATTGTACATCATAAGATTATATCCGTTTGCATCAATTTGAAAGTAAAAAAATAATTATTCATCGACTACGTGAAAAAAGCATTTTTCAGCACCTGCAAGCACCTGCAGTATTCAAACACGGATGTAAGCAAAGTTACATATTTTTCGCAGGAAAACTATTTTTTATTTCTTAGAAAATGTGATATGAAAAATCAATGAATAAGAAGCGTGTGTATAGACCTTTAAATTGATACAAACTTGCCATAAGTGGAAGAAGAAGTATAGGCATGTACTGTCACGATGAAGGTAGTGTTACTGCAGTATTTTACAGTTTGGTCAACAAAAATGTGTGTTTGGCCGGTTGTTAATCTTTTTTTTTTTATGGGTGGCCGGTAAGTATACAATTTTTTTGTATACATACCAAATATGAACGGGTTCACCCTATAGGGTTTTCAGGATTTCGGGTTCACTTTTGCTACTTTTGGGGTGATCATAACGAAGACCAAAGTTCTCAGACTAATATTTAATTTATTTCATGCTGTATTGTATAAGTATTTGGAATGGATGTTTAGATAAAGTTTGTGAGAATCTGTACATATAGAAAAAACACATATTAAAGGAACAATGAGTATATAGTAACCCCCAAAGAAGCAGCTACTTCGTGAACATTTGGCGGCAATTGACGCCACGTAAATTCACCCATTATCGACGTAGCAAAAAATGACCCTTCCAGCTGCGATAATAGGTGAAAAGCGGAACCCATCCCCGTGGGCTGAATCAGCAGTGACCTGTTCTACCTCGATGGTAAAAACTATATTTGTGACAGCCTGCCACTACTCTAAGTTCCCCCTTCGTAAAGAATTGGGCAAATACACGATGAGCGAGTCAGTCGTGAAATACACTCTAATTGTTTGGTGAGCAAAGAATACCATGCAAGCTAATAACAGACAACCGACCACAGTATGCAAGCTCCACATTTAAGGAAATTGCACATAGCTGGGGATTCACATGTAACCACCTCAGCCCACTATCCACAGGCAAATGTGTTCATCGAAAAATATGTGCAAACAGTAAAGAACATTCTCACAAAGAGTAAGGAATCGGCAGCAATGCTGGAGGACCACACCAATTGCAGACCAAATGCCAAGCCCCGCAGAGCTGCTATATGGAAGGAAGATGAGGGGCAATCTCCCATTAAAAATCGTACCAAATGAACTTGACATAGATAGAATATATCAGAAGCTGCAGGAGAGACAAGAGTCACAAAAAACATTACTACGATAGAAATGCGAAAGACTTACCACCACTCTCCATCAAACAACCCATACTGATACAGGATCCACATAATGGCAAGTGGGAAAGAGGGACAGTGGAGGAGACCTGCAAAGAGCCCAGATCGTACAAGGTTGAGATGTCGAATGGAAATATACTAAGAAGAAATAGACACCACTTGCGTGAAACAACTGAAACAGGTAGTGCAAGAGAGAAACTGAAGGTAGTGTGCAAGAGAAAACTGAAACAACTGCAACAAGTGAAAGACCTAAGAAATACATTTGCAAACCAAAGCGTCTAGTTGAGGAAATTTAGCGAGACTATTCATGTAACCTATTCATTGTGTATATTGTATTGAATACCCAATGTTCTATTTTCTATTGATTGTTCCATTATATATTGAATACTTCATGTTCTATTTTTCTATTGATGTTCCATATGGTATTAAATATTTCATGTTATATTGAGAAGGGGGATGTAATGATGTTACATACGACGTAAATACGTACATATACTACAGGTACGTCATTATCTATAGTACTTCCGCCCAGCCTCATTTTGAGTTAGTTGTGTACATGTCACCAATCAAGACATCATAATAATTCTCTATCAAACGAATCTTATATCTGCTAATATATACCTCATACATAAACTTATGGTATTATACCTCTTAAAATTAAAAACATAATAAGAAATTTAAATAGCTGTGATTGTCATTCCCAAAAAATCACTTCGAACCCTATCTTTCAGATAAAGACGAATGCTTTTCTTCCCCCTGTAAGCATGGTGGAAGTTGTTGGGATGAGGTCAACAGATATTCATGTTCTTACAATGCTGGTTATAGAGATTATGATTGTTCAAGCGGTAAATACATTGGATAATTATGTCTTTGATCTCCCAGAGTTCACAAGTATTCTAAAATTTCACAATCACTCGAAAATGTGACACTAAATTTGAGGATACAGCGGGATCAATGTTTATACAAAATATAAGAGAAATGACTGTATATATAGGTGAGTGGGCCAGAAAACATTATGATACTAAACTTCTTAATGTTCAACTCTCAGGAAACCATATGATGTCCGTCATAGGATGACTCCCATAAAATGATCAAGATGATAAGGTGATATGTGCCAAAAATGCTACCATAATCGAGGTGTAGCGGTTTTTGGGCAAGAACCAGATGCAGCACAGTGTCAATGTCTATGGGTTGAACTAGGGCCAAAAGTGATGCAATGAGCTATTTTGAGGGAGTGAGGAAGTCAGCTATGGCCTATAAAAGCAGCCGCACTCCTAATGAGAATATCAATATTGGCATTCTGAAACGTCTTTTTCGCCTGAAATCAGTACCCCAATCTACACCATGTTTTTAGTTGGCGCAAATTTACGCATGAAAACAAATGATAAAAATGATAAAATACTGCAAGTTAGTATTTGGCTATGGGCATGGATAGTGCACGGATGTCAATTGAAGCCTAAATATGACTGCAATGAAGGTGTATGTGATTGACTTCAGTTGCATTGCCAAATCGTGTATAAAAGTGGGACGATTTTCACGCAAGATCACTTCATCAAAAAGCATGTAAACTGACAAGGATACACATGAAAGATAAGAAAATAAAAATGCTAAATAGACTAACTTAATATTGGAATATTTCCTTCATATATGGCTAGTAAGAAAGGCAAAAGGTTCTTTAATGCTGCGAGAGTGTCTTTAGTCTTTAGTATCATTATTATGACAAGCTGTCAAATAACTTGACTAAAATTGGCACTAATATCATTACCGACTAGACTAGTCTAGACTTACGTTTGAGAGGTGTGCTGCATAATAGTAATAATACCAGTACACAGTCAACAGTTCACAGACAATAGAATCAGTGGATCAGTAAAGCATCTACACTATGCATAACAACATGTAAATATAGCACTTATATATTACCAGCAAGCTGTGTTAATATGGATATAAAGACACAAACATTTCTGTAACTGAGTGGATAGTAATATCTGATTTCAATGAACTAAATTATTCTAGTAGGGGAGCTAAGCTCTGTTATGCGGTTCGATTGGTAATGCACCTCATTACAGCTGTGTACACTTGTGTCCAGTGAGATGACATGTTGTTAGCCTCAGTATGTAGATCAAGGTGAAACGTACTTTATCATGAACCATGTATGTAAGTCACGTTCTGTGATCATATGGTTCAAGGTGAACATGCAGACAAGCAGGTCAGCATGTCTGATGTCTGTATATAACCACCACGGAGCAGTAACAATGCGTCTAATTACTAATTGTCACTATGTCCAGGTATAGAGTATTAATGGCAGTTTCATTATGATAGGCTGATGTAGCTATTGTCTGTTATATATATATATATATATATATATATATATATATATATATATATATATATATATATATATATATATATATATATATATATATATATATATATATATATATATATATATCATGCGGCGGCATACAAGCCTCCAGCGCTCACGGCTGGAGGCTCGCGCCACCGCTCGCCTAGCATAGCGCTACCGTACAGTCTAGCCAATGCTATATATAGCTGGGAGGCTGCGTTGCCAGCTGAGTTGATGAATAAAGATCAAACTACTCAGCTGACTTATTCAACTACAACATTGGTGGAGATGTCGAGGATTGAACCCGAGACCTTTCACAAAAAGATCCAAAGTGTTCAAGAACACTGCGTCGCTAGAACGACGTTGACTTATGGGCAATTAAGATATATACTGAAATGATGTATACTTTACAATCAAGAAATGAATAATTTGAGGAGAAAACATCAGAATGAATGAGAATCAATATACCCAGGCAAAAGATATTTGTGTTGCAATACAATAGTACTGTTTGAATAACAGATACTAATCAATATCAGTTTCAAACCCAATAATCAATATTTGCTGCTTGGTTTGGAATATGGATTTTCTTGGTGCCTTAATTGCATTGAATATCAGTAAGAATATCATGAATGGGCTTCTAGAAACCACAGTTTAATTGGCAGATTGCCCAAAATCGAATCACTTTGGTGTCGGCTCAAACCTCATAGTTGTGTAAAGTTTGAACGAAATCGGTTCATCGGTACGCCCGCTAGCTTGTCCGGAGACATACATACATAGTTAGTTAGTTACATAGTTACAAACAAACCAAACACAATGCTTGCTTCAGCAGCTGAGCTGAAGCGACGCAATAAATTACAAAATGCAATAATATGTAGTAATACACTGCATAATCATAACAGAACACGGCGCAGCCAGTCGCTGGAGACATATAGACGCCTATGGTCGGACTTCTGCAATACAATTACATCTGCCGTATGACTGATACGCACGCTGTTCTGTGTGATCTCTTTGATGTTCATTGATTTTGGAGCTTTTCTTAGTAGTTTAATAAAATCAATAACTTTTTTCCTAGAAGTAGCAGGTGTGCTATATTCATGAACATGTTTGAAGTGGGTCAAAACTAGTCCGACTAACCCCATACGGTATCCGTATATGGACAGTCCTGATACAAGATATGTTTACACGGCAGTTCTGGACGTCGATATTGACTGAAAATACATGCAAAAGACTAATAAAAGTGAACAATAAAGACATTGGAAGTTAAAGGATAGTTATCACTCTGCAGTCAACACGTCAGGATCACTCACATGTTTAACAAGCTCGAGAATCGTTCATTTTGTTATAAAAAGTATGAAAGTTGTCAGAGTTACCTTATGGCATGGTGAATGTTCCTAGGGGTGGAACCACCCTGACAGACTTCCGGTTCCTGTCCAAATCAAGATGGATTCCAAGATGGCCGCCAAAATTTAGAGGCACACTTAATTGTGACTACAGTCTCATAAAACATCGTGGCATTATATTCTCGGATAATTAAATTTATGCAAATAAACATATTATCTTCATATTTGACCTCTACTACTACCCCTTGGCCTCATAATACAAGATGGCCGCCAAGATGGCCACCAAAAAATCAGACATGCTTTTACTGGATAAATTCATTTAATGTTTTCTCTTAATACTTTTGAGAGCAAGTACATTCATTAAAGATATTATTTAAGTTTTTAGTTTTCACTATTTGAATGTTTGAAGCTGATTTCAAGATGGCTGCCAGATAGAATTGTCTGATAACCAAAGACTCATACTTTTAACACACATCTTTATTATCTGTATGGTGTGACCTTCAGTGGTTACGTGAGTAGGGGAGACATGTTATAAGTAACAATTGATCAATATTCAGCTTTTACAATATTCTCAACAAGTTAAGATAGATAATCAAATTGAAGAAAACTTTTACAGCTGAGTTTAGATGGACATTGCCTCACCTCTTAAAAATCCAATTGTGCAAGAGGCTTCTCAATTTGGGTGGATCAGAGAGAATGACAACAAGTGTGTCTGCAACACCGGTCTAACAGTCTCCACACAAGCACAGAGTGCCGCACATTTCAGCTGTGTGTTACGGCATTTGCAGTTTCTGGAGACAACCTTTTTGCAGCCACACTTGATGAGCTCACAACAAGATTTTGTTGTTTGTGGTAAGGCTCTCCAAAATGGTTTCCTTTTTGTTATTCTCTGACCCATCCAAACTTTCCTGGGTCATGTAAAGTGGAGCTTTAATGCAAGAATTTATCCAGATCATTGCCTGGTGCCGTGCACGTAAAACATGCTGGTTCAGTGTAGCATGTGTAGGAGGTATGTTCTCCAGACTTCTTGACTTTTTTGGTAAATAACTCCTTTCTGGCCTGATTGGCCTTGTACATGTTACTTGTGCTCTCATACGTGAAAACAACAAAACGATGAGAAATGAGAGAGAACATTTATTCACTGACATCCTCTGTCATCATTTGAAATGCCTCAGTTACATCCGGATAGGCTGCTCAAGTCTCCCATGCTTTTGGCTTACCTCTTCTATAGAAGAAGGAAACTGTGTCACAGCCTGTCATAGCATGAAACATGGGTGTGCAGAGCATGTTCTTGGTGATAATGAATTTGCAATCTCATGAATAGGGATAAAGCGATGATCATTTCCAGTTCCAAATACAACCCAAAATTCTTCTGGTTGCAAGCATGAAAAGAATAAAATTGCTATGACAACAATATCTGTGTCAACTGTTTTAATCATTACTTTTGAGAAGCCTTTCTCTATTGCATCCTTTACATGCAGAATTACACGAGTGTCTGCTTCTTCTTGAATGCATGGCAATATGCTGTCATAAGTTACATCCTGTGAAGAGGACCGAACAAAAGCTTTGTCGGTGGCAATGATAATATTTCCTTCAGGACAAGGCTTTTTTTGATAAGTTCACTGGAGAGAAACTTAAATAATTCGGTCTTGTTCTCATCAAATCTTAGAAAGTCCCAAACAAGTTCACCTGTGTGAATGTTTGCATCTGGTGGAGCATATAAGGGGCAAAGACTTCACCAGAATACTCTTTTGAATGTTCTTCACATTTTTTGGTTAAGCATTTGAACAATTGCTGCCCCATCAAACACTTTGACATCAAATGCTGGGCATTACTTTGCGTGGTGCACTGATTCAAGATAGGGTAGCAATGTAGACTTATCTCTGACCTAGATGAACTGCTGGTGATGGCAGTATTGTTGATTGAACTTGTGAATGAAATGCAGACCAAGATACGTTTTCTTTTGCGTCGAGTTTCATCATCAAATCTAGCCACTTAGTTTCCTCTTCTCTCCATTTGTGCACCAATTGCAGATTTGGTGGTGGTTCTGGTCCTTGGGCTAGTGCCTTAATTTGCTTATGTTTTCAGCGAGGTAGGTGATGCTGTAGTGTAGGATCAATCGTTTTCTTCAGGGAACTTGTGTCAATCTTAATTGGTGGTCACTCATAGCCATGGTTGTGTGGTAGGATGCTGTATTACAGATATCCCGGTGCTATGGAATGAGTCCTGAGTTTTTGTAGAAGAAAGGTTGTGGTCAATGTTATCCATTGCCACAGTTGTGAATAACTCGCAATTTGGAAGAATATACTATCTGTTCCTCTCGACATTTATTGCACACGCTATGTCTGCTGTAGCTTCATGAGGCGCTGATATGATAATTATGCACAATCCCAACTCATGCATTGTTGTAACAAAAACCTCGACTTCTTGTGAGGTGGTGGTGGGGGGTCATTTGTTTGCTGTGTCTGAGAGTATTACCCTTCTGTGAATATACACTGCTGTTGTATATTAATAACTGTGAAATTGATTGAGCAGCAACATGAGTTGCAGGCCTCTGATTTTTTGTTGCGTGATATTGGGGCCTTCCATTATCATATTAATTAAGCTTAGAAGACTATCAGGAATAATTCTTGCTAATCCTTTTTAAGAAAACCTTTGAAAGTGAATGATTTTGAAAAATCTCTTTATGGATAATTTGAGCAGCCTTGGCCAGATGAGTTGCAGCAGCATCATAATTACACATGTGTTGAAGTGCACGTCCTACATTGAATGTTAAATGTTTAAATAATAGAATTAAGTTTTGATAAACATGAAACAATTTGTAAAACAATGCAAACAATCTTGTAATACAAAATAATAGATAATAACAAATTGACCGTGAGCGTTTACATGGGTCTCCAAAAATACTGCGGACTGGGGTTTTGGCCGCCATCTTGGTGGCCATTTTGTTTTATGTGGCAAAGGGTAGTAGTTAGTAGTGGAGATCAAATATGTAGAAAAATATGTTTATTAACATTGATTTATTCATCAGAGAATATAATGCATGTTGTTTTATGAGGCTATTGTAAAAAAAAATGTGCCTCTAAAATTTGGCGGCCATCTTGGAATCCATCTTGATTTGAACAGGAACTGGAAGTCTGCCAGGGTGGTTCCACCTAGAAATATTCCGCATCCCATAGGCTAACTTTATGCCAACTTCCATGCTTTTATCACAAAAAGGAAAGACCAGACCAAAAATCCAGCCTTAGCTCCCCTACTATATTACAAAACCTGTCAAAGCTAAGTTTCTGGCTATTGACCATTCTGGACTACTGAGTATAATACCCGGGGTATGTTGCTTTAGAATCTATAGAATGTTGGGTGTAAAACAGCTAGTCCATGATTATTACCTCCCCCTTAGCTCAGTGCTTGAGTCCAAACCAAAATTGAGTATGTGATAACCCCTATTTGTTTGGAAACAGTCAAATAATTACCAAATAAAAGTTGTCACGGTATTGATCCTACCTTTCTGAAAATATCCCTTTTTTAGTTTGTATCTTCAAGGGTCAGGATCAGGTTCAAAAAGTGGTACTGGTCAGCAAGAGGTGTAGCACTTAAAAATCTACTATTCCTGCAAAAATGTACTTGTAATGAAATAGACTAACTACACAAAATAATAGTACACGTAGCATTACCATATATCGCTATTTGATGTTTTATGCTGTTAAAAATCAACATTTGCGCAAGATATCGGATATTAATTGAACCTTTAAGTTAAGCGCAATACACAATGGAAATCACTAAAATTTGGATTATAAATTATTAATTGATTATTGCGTGGTTATTTCGGTAATTTCGGTAAGCAAACTTAACACAATTTTTGACCCAGACCGAATTATGACTTTCGAAAAATCTTATGAAATAAATTGCTTTTTGTGAATGATGTAATTGGTATTCATAATGATATTGTTAATCTTCAGAGTAAAGTAAACAACATAAAATGTACCAGGATTGGTTTATTGCAATTATACTATTATGCGATTTAACTGAAATTTGCCCACAACTTATATAACTATTATGTAGTTAATAAGTCACTTAAATCAATAATAATTCCCGCCAATAAGTAAACAGCATAATCCCTGTTATAATGGGGGGCAACCTCCTCTGAATAGCTCACGGTGCACACGGCTATGCTAACTATTACAAATCATGCACGCCGCGAGGTCGGATGTTCAGATTAAATTTGTCTTATAGCACATAAATTCCTACCAAAGTTCCGTCAATAAGTATAATGATTATAGAAGCAACCCCTCTCTGAGACCAAAGTCCCACAGAGTATATGGCTCTGCTATCTATATCATAATACTGCACGACACACAGCCCAAGTCCTACTTTTCACAAATGTAGCAAATCTTGCTGTCATTAACACCAGGATTATGGGTTGAAAATAGGTCAACACCTTTCATCAGTGTTCATTCATTAAAGGGGGCTATTACGTTTAGCTTCAAGTGGGTAATTTGTGCATAATCACTCGTTTACTAATCATCAATTACACGTACATCCTCCTAGTCTTTTTTGCCAATCTAAAAACCATGTTTACTAGACACTTTTTTTTTTCAAAATTGTCTCCTTTACGTTATTCATTATGTCACAAAAAAGCACTTTTGTATGAACATACATGTAAATTTAAGTATTGCAAACTTGAAAATTCATACCATTAAACAAATTATATCATGATAATTCAAAAATTTGAACGTACTCATACTCATTACTTGCTTAATACTTACAAAACCTTTCACTAATCAAAGCTAAGCTTATCACAACTACCATGTCAACGTTAATCTCATATTCAAAAATGTGGTTGTGGTACTTATAATACATAAGACCATGTAACAATACACGGATATTTACATATAGATGCTTTTTAGCAGATTAATATTGTGAAGCTAAAATTGCCTACACAGACAGTCCTGATAATCAATCCCAGAATTGATTTTACAGGATTACTCAACAACTTTGTGTGCAAATGACTGCTGGAGAAACCACCAAAAGGCTTCCCCACGTGTAATATAATTGGAAACGAAGTTTGACTAGTAAACTTTACTGACCCATTATCCAATAAAGCACACCAGTACTATGTGTGTTTCAATAAACAATCCGAGGTTCAAT
>JAGTTF010000816.1:0-16161 GCA_019095985.1 Streblospio benedicti | reverse complement strand
CCTGCCTATGAGTCTGCTTCAGACCCTCAAACCCGCTCTTACTAGTCTATAGCACGGGATATATAGCACGGATATATAAACTGAACTCGATGTAACAAGACAGTCAATAAATAGAATAAATACAACAACTTCTCTTTCCTTCAAACCAATCATGACAATATCATTTCATTTTTAACGAGATAGCTTTTAAAATTTGGTGTTTTTTGGGTGAAATGTGGTGCCAATCTGTGCCATTGTCGGAAGAGCCATAAGCAATCAACAATACATCATAACCCCCTCTTGGCAGTAATCGGTTTCATTTGTTGCTGTGTGCATAATGGTTTCTCTGTTGCTGCATGCGTTTTCAATGCTTTAGCCGATTGCATTGTGTATTCACATGCCTGTGTGCGGAAATCATTAATTTGTGTTTTTATTTAATATTATTATTGTAAAATAGAGCACTTTGTCTACTGCACAGTCGATAAAATGATACATAATCAAATTATCATCATAGGAATATTGGTTTACAATATATAACTTCACCCCAAAAGCTGTGTGAGTTGTTCTACAAGGTATTTTTTGGGGACCAGCGACTCCGACACTAGACCAGTACGACACGAAAATGTGGAGCGATTACGACACGAAATGTAGGAAATTACGACACCAAATGTCAGGAGATTACGACACCATTTAATAATGAACTGGGATGATAAGATATCCGTAATGCTCAATTTATCATTTCAAGCACGGAGCCAAGGACTACAAAAAGCTGCAGTGAATGCTACCATATGGTTTATAACCAAAAGGTATCTATCTCATGTAAAGGGACACAACTTGTAATCTATGTTGGAACTTTTATATCATTGGCTATTTGTGAAATCTATGTTGTGTAATCTATGTTGGAACTTTTTTTTTGGCTATTTGTGAACCTGTCACATTGACCAAATAAATTGATTTGATTTGATTTGATTTGATTTGATAATAATAATAATAATATATTGTGTAGTAGTATTTCATTTAGCAGTTAGCATATCTATAACCATATGGGCTCGGATTACATATAGAGCCTATGAGAGGTACAATAAAATACACATTAACAAAGTATTTATTCACATTAAGTATAACAATTACGAATTATTAAAAATTTATTGATTCCAATATATGGCTTATGAAGTTGGCTTGGGATAAGTTATTATTCACGAACCAAATCCATAGGTGAATATTCCCCAGTAATAAGCTTGTCCCAAGCCTGAAATGTACGGTTTTGTTTTAAAAGAGAGGTTGCCCTTTGTGCAACAGTATGTGTTGTACTCACTCACGCCGTTTGGTGTCGTAGAGGTATGATGTTTTGAGAGGTTATGACACGAAATGCGGTGTCGTACTGGCTTTGTGTCGGTACTCTCGCTGGTTCCCCATTTTGTGAATATCTTATATTATCGTCCACGGGTACATTGTACATCACGGGTTGTGTTGATGATCCTCTTTGAGTGTGAATCTAGACAGCATTTTTCACATTTTAGTTTCCATCATACACAAAAATAGTCTCCATAGGGAGACAGGCCAGCTAGTAAAGTATTATAATACATATGAAAACATTAATATATGTTGCCCGGCTATATCTGGCCTATAAGACATTACATTAAAATACATTTATGTTAAATTACAAATTTGAGTAAAGCATATAAAGTATATTAAAAATATGACTGTACACATCTTAAAAATACCTTAAGAATCATTTCTTCTTAGTCAGTTACATTTGAACATTGACCTTTACACCCACAATGAATACCGCATGACAGTTCAGTTTGAACACAGCCACATTTGGTACACAGAGGTGCTGATTTGGATGAGCATCTGATTAATCTTAGCAAATCCTGAGGTGCTGGACTTTTAATCAGAGGCTATTGAGTAACAGTGTGTTTATCTACATCAACATGGAATCCATATTCCTCCTTCATCAAGTACAGTTTTAAGAAAAAAAGCCAAGTTGACACTTGACGATGTACTGTGAGAGAATGGAAATATGTAGATCTGCTTGTTGGGGTTATTTGCTCTACAGGAACATATTTGGATGATGTGAAGAATCTATGTCATAGCTCATCTTCACAATTTTCTGTATCCAGAACATACATGTTGGCTACAATATCGTCTCCAGATTTCCCAACCTTCTTTTTTGTGATTCCCTATTTCCAAACACGCTGGAATAAAAAGAATCTTCTGTCTATAATATAGTATATATACTGCAGCAGCACAGAGGAAAAAAAAGCAGGCAATCAAACGCATTTCTCCCAGCCAATCAAATTCTTCTAATTATATTACAAACCTTTATTTCACTATAGGAGCCAGCCCGCATAAATCTATCTCCCTAATCACCCACCCCCTCCCAAATCGTTCCAGATGGGGCTTATAGCTTTCATCATAAAAAAAACATACGTGAATGCTGTGTGCATACATACAGGACTGTCCAGATGATCACCCGCTATGCCAATGTAAAGTCATAACGCAACCGCCCATTTAAAACACGGACCATGAACAGTAGACATCCATTATATCGAGGCATATATTTCTGGTTTCATTGATTTGAGCGGGATATTACAACCGTAATTACCATAGCCTATATATATCAGTTATGGTATAGATATACGCATTTACATAATCAGATGGTCAGAGGTTTTTTCTCAATTCCCCAGCATACACTGCGCACGGGATAACGACCCTTATGCCAGTGGGTATGACTGTAGATCTATATATATGTATATATATACGTCAAACGTACCTATAAACCCGATAATATAAGTGTCCAAGGTATTGAATTGTGTACTATATAGTTCTGTAATCTATGACCAGGTGGACAGTGCTCATTATTTAAGTCAGGGGGGTCTGAGGAAATCCATGGGGGTTCTCTATTTTTGTACAGATATTTTAGGGGGGTCATCAATTTTAGGGGGGGTCATCAATTTTGTACCGAGTACAAGAGGGTGGGTTGTCTATTTTGTGCCAGGGTAATATCAAGAATTTTTTTTTTCATTTTACCTTCATTTCATGAGTAAAACGCCTCTAGGAAGCGCTCACGTTACGATCAATGCTGACATTTACGAACATTAGTAACCATAATTCAGGCAAAGTGGTATGTGGACATGGTGTTTGCAATCGGGGAGACGTTTTTACAGTAGGCACAACTACATATCATGAAATTCCTATAATGTGTGCAATATTGTCGAACAGGTGGAAACGATCATCAAAATATTTGTTTTAAATATAATGCTTGGATGTATTTAGTACCGAATCATCGATAAGCGATAGAACGTGAACCATACTTTAATTATCTGTTAAAATATCGAATATGTATTCATTATTTATGAAAAGAAATTACATAGTAAGTGCGATGTTTCAGAAAAAAACTGCCCATAGAGTGAGCAGTTTCCCCTACTAATTTATATAATATAATTGTGGCAAGAAAACATTTGATAAGGGGTCAATTATTTTGTAAGTAAAATAATAGGGGTTTGCATTTTTTCTAAATAAAAAATAAGGGGAATTTTGTACATGATCATCTGACCAAATCCTCACAATCCCCCGGCAATAAATAATGAGCAGTCCCTTACTTCTATATATAAAATAACAAAACTACATAGCATACATACACAAGCACAAACGCATGTTCCCATGCATCTGGACTCATAAAACCATCCAATCACGTTCCTCCTTCTAAATTGACTTTGGAAGCGCTGTGGATTCTCACGCATCTGGTCAAGTGCGGATTCTCATGCGTTTGGTCAGATGATGGTTCCAAAGAATGGCATTGCTGTAAAACAATAGTCCTGATACCCCAAAACTATGAATGCAAAAACCTTCTGCGCTTCTCTCATATTTTCTTTTACCCTTCTCTAAGAAGACTCCCCCATTTGGTATTTTCTTTTTTTCAGACCTCCCACCATACCACCGCATGCCAGACAGGCGTTCAAGTGTTCTACGCCTTCGTCACTAATTTCACCCCTGGCCAATGGGTTGATTTGATGGACGCTGGCGTCGCCACATCCGAGCGGTGAGTGATTTCCCGAACCCCAGTCATTTGACCAGTCCTGTACCAAATAATGCGGTAAACTCAGTTTCTTTTTTTTTACACGGGTCTCTCTCTGGCAACACTGTGTGGTCTGTGCGCCTCACCAAGTTTATGATACAGTCAAGTCCTGCTCAGTGGATATTGTTATGGCACAACGTTTTAAAGAGAACCACCCATCTCCTGGTAACTGCTGCTATCTAAACTCTCTCACCTCTTTTTATTTAAAAAAATAGATAGCCTCCTCCCTCATACCGAACAACAACTTCATTTTATATTTTCTCATGGTGAAGACCGCCACCAGACTGACTACAGCAATGAGGTCACCCAATGGTGAGAGCAGCGGAACCCAGGATCTTAAAGGAGGCCCTGGACCATCAGATGACCCCGATGTCACCATACAACCCCACACCGTCTCAGACTCCGCGCAGCTGGTCATGGACGTCCGGTCCATTGAGTTCCCTGATGACTGTCCCACCCTAGAGTCCTCCAATGTCCAGGAGTCTCCGAGTTTGTCGATTGTCTTGCCTCCCGATACTCAGGTGAGAGTCTGATCCTGGGTGTCTTTCTCAAATACGAGTCCGTATCTACGCAAATCCAACAATAATAGCCCCCTTTTTTTTTTCCAGACATCATCGGATGCGGCAGCTCGACATCAAGAGACCCCACCCACACTGAGAGACCCTCCACCTCCAACGACATTGTGACATCGTCGATGATGGGGAGCACCCCTCCACATCCCGAGGGTTGGGGAGAGACGATGCGTTGGACTACCTGACAAATGTATGTGGGGTTACTCGCTTGAAGGCGACCATACCCCCCCCTCCCTTTCTCTCTTCAGATGCCGGGCGTCATTTCATGCAGTGACTGCGGGCTGCGTCTGAGACCCACAAGGATGTAGTGGGTCCCCACGATGATCACCGCATCTTCTGTCCTCGACACATCAGTGCCAGAGAGCCGACTCCCCTGGCTCCCCTCTGAGTGATGGTACAGATGAGCCAGACGGCGCTGACGATGTTCTGGAGGGTTTGCCTAACGGCACCGTCATGCTGATCAGGGACGACGCCCGTCATTAAGATTCTTCAAGTCAGAAGGTGGGCAGCAATCTTGGCTGACGTGACATTGCACATCGAGTTCGGTCCCTCGTGGACGGGACCCCGTCTACTGGGAGGCGTTAGACAGACTTCACAACCTGTTTAACGCCCTGATAGACGCTATAGGGTGCCATGATCGGGGAGCACAATGAGTTGCAATTCACCGCTTTGTCTCCCGCTCTGGATGTACCAATTTTCGTACCCCTTACGCCACTGGAAGGAGCTCACGGCGCCCACATTTTAGATCATATCAAGAGGACCCTCCAGAGCAAGGCTGAAACCCCCTCGATGCCGGTTTCACGGTCCACGTGGCGTCTTCAGACGCATCGGGATGGGACGCCAGGGGAGGCGCAATTTCCTTTGGGGGAATTTCAGAGAGAGAGATTGATGCCAAAACGTAAACGTAAACGCAGCGCCTTGCACATCAACAACTCCGACGATGCCTGTCTCCTTAGGGCTATCGCGGTGAGGATGAAGGCTCCCAGTGAACCCCTCCCCGAGACCCAATGCCAGGGAGGGCCGGTCGCTATATAACGGCCTGCTTTGAGAATGGGTGCTGCTCTGAGGGAGATGTACCACCGGGAGACCACGTGGCAGGTGTACGCCGCCCGACCATCTCATGGATGCGGCTGCTATCCCTCACGGTACGCTGGCGTCTTTTGATCACATACCCCTCTACGAGGTGGTTCTGGGTTTGAAGATCCAGATCCTGGGGGCGGTTGGGGTCCCATGGCGTTCCTTTACGAGTAAGTGACAAGCTGGCCAAGTGCAGTGCTCACCTGTAAATTTTTTTAACTGGAGGGAAGGCGGCACGCCACACCTGCGCACACATCCACAGCCTTGTCTGATATACACGACGTTTTTTTCAAGAGCATGGTCTCTGCCCCCGCTTGCCTTCAAGACGCCTGTCCTCACACCCTGCACAACTGTTGGGCCAAGTGTTCTAAATGCAAGCGCAGCCGCTGAACCAAACCCGCCATCTCGAGTCATGGCGACGGCACAGAACTCTGCAACGGGCGCTACCTCCTGTTGGCTGTCTCATCACCTGTGCCAACTGTAATGGCAATGGCACCTATTACAGCCAGGCATGTTTTATGAACCATACAAAAATCCACCAAAAACAACGACAACGATGACGATGATGACGACGGCTCTCTGTCAGCGCTACTGGCATTGGCGGAGATACGTGTCGGCAGGTCTTATCATTGGTCTCGGATTGATCCGGCCTGTCACATGTGCTACGAGTACTGGTGTAGCAAAAAGTGTTACGCATTTCTGAGCGAACCCCTGGCGAGCACAAGTGCTATGTCAGAGCCATCGGTCCCGACACTCCCAGCAAGGGATCTACCAGGTTTGGAGTCTATGACTTCAAATCGACGATTGTCCAACGCCGACACGTGCATCGACTATGCCCCCCGGACACCGATCACGACTGTCCCAACTGGGAGCTGACGGCGAAAAATGCCCCAAGCACGAACGTTGCAGAACTGCAGGTCCCCTGGTGCGGTCGGGAACACCAGCATGTACTAGGTGAACTGGGTGTGCTTTATGACGTTCTGTGACCGCTGCTACAATCCCCAGGACTTGGAAACGACACTCCGGCATGAGCACTGCGAGCATTGCGGCTCGGCGGTGCCTAGGGTGCCTGGGATCCAGGACCATGCCGCTTCAGGGGGAGCATGAAGTGCGAGCTGAAGCACCACAAACCCCCTGGGCCCCGACGCCTTGGCCCATTTCAGCAACCACATTGTGTCCGGGAGGCATGAGGGAATGCGCCTGTATGCTCACAGTGGCTCCCGGTACGACAGCTACCTCCTGTTGGACTTTCAGGACGCTGCGGGGGCATCACGCCCAGCATCATCTACAATAACGGGAAGCTGAGGCAATTCCAGGTGACTGAGTATAACATGAGCATCAGCGACTTCGATGCTATTTGTACCCGTGGGCTCTCCCGGTTTGAAGCCACTTTCGGTCTCAGCGGTCGCGCCCTGAAGGGGTCCTTTGACCCATCTCTTCAACCTAGCAACGACAAGCTCGGGTACCGTGGTCCTGTACCCGACACCAAAAAGTTCTTCTCCCCGACACCGTGACCGCCCCAACAGACGCGAAGTTTCTGGCCGGGAGTACAACTTGACATCGAGATCCTCCGGTACTGCGAGAACGACAAGGCGATATTGGCTCGGGGTCATGGCCTTCAGGCATATGGTGAAGGAGGTTGCTGGTTTCTGCCCCTTCACCAAATGCATGACGCCTCCTCCACTGCAATGCAGATTTACAAGAAGTGTGTACTACGAGGCGGTGGGACGCGGACGGTAACAAATGCGTGGCGCCACCAAACGGGGATTTCTATGGTCTCGGCGGGAGGAGGGTGACGGACATCAATATCAAAATAACCCAGGTTCCTGCCATCCGACCTGGCCTACCAGCTGAATACGTCCCATGGTGGGAACCAACCACTCCGAAGGTCTTGCTCAGTGGCTGGCGTACCAGGCATCCCTACATCCCGAATCCGACATCAGGACGGCAGAGTCGGCCCTGGGGGAGAATCTTGCGACCCCTATTACTTCGGCGGCATGGACGTGGGGCGCAAAGTCGGTGTTTTTATTTTAATGGAGTCGCAAAAATATATCCTCTACTTCACACCTTCCAGCTGCCTCTTCCACGCCTGTGCAACTTGATACGTTGGTGCCGACAATCAGAAACACCCTCTGACCGAGGCTCACTATGGCGGCCGAGTCATGAGTTTGTACGTCGGCCAAGGAGCAGTGGATCAATGAACACTACATGAAGGGGTGCAACTACACCACGTCTCGGTGCGAGAGTGTGAGTAGAATAGGTGGGTAGCTGTCTATCTCTCTCGCTTAGTCTGTCTCTGTCTCTCTCTGCCTAAAAAATAAACCCGTTTTTTCTCTCTTATCGTTTCTGCAGACGGGTGGCGTCTGAATCCATGCCCGGTCAGGACCTTCATCGAGTCCATGGTCATGGGACGCGTGCGTCTCATGCCTCGGCGTAAGGGGCGCATTCTCCTACGGAGGGCGGGTTGAGATGTTCTCCCTCTATCAGGAGGCCGGCCCGAGAAGGCTATATGATTAGCGTTTTCCTTCCACTTCTCCGCCTTATCGGTAGCTCACCAACATCCCCCCACCATTGTCGTCTGTAGATGTGGTTTGAGACATTTCTTTTTTTCTGCACTTCCAGATACTACGACTTCACCAGCCTCTATCCGCACGTCCCAAAAATCGGGGTGTACGGTCGAGACATCCGAACGTTCTAGTTGGGGGATCAGATACGCGTGGACCGTCTCGACGAGTATGAGGGCGCCATGAAGGTTAGGATTCTACCGCCAAGATGCCTCGATGTCCCCAGCTGATCTCCGGATAGCTGATGTGATCACCCCGCTATGCCGCCCTGCTGTGAAAGGACGTTGGACGACGCTTGGGTCAGCACGCATCAAAGGGGTACGTGATAGAGCTGGACTTACGAGCTGTACAACTTCCTCCCGATTAGGTCCTGCGGGTCCTTCTGCTAGCTGCCTCGACCCATCAGTCGACCTGAAATTCTTAACCATCCTCTCGGTGACGCCGTGATGGTGGAGTACGCTAAGAAGAAGGCTCGAGGAGGACCCCCCCCCAACAACAACATTTATGTGGCGGTGTACACCTTGAAGGCAGAAGCTGTACCGACCTCGACGCTGCCGGGAGGGTCTGGTATACTGAGACAAAGACTCCGGCCGCCTTCAAGGAGCATAGAGGTCAGCCCCTCCTGCAGCTAGGGCAACTACCTCGGTGCTCTGACATCGGAGGTGGCCGGCAATCAGGACACAAACTTCATCTCAAACTTCGCCTCGGCCCGGCAAAGAATTACGCCTACCTCACCACCGTCAGTGACGAGGTAGTGAAGGTGAAGGGTTCACCCTACACCACGCCAATGCTCACAGGTCAACTACGGATCCATTTGCTGTCTCGTTACCAAGAACCTGCAGGATGGATCCATATATAGTATGTGAGTGTCGTGCGCTACCTCGCCACGAGTCGGGGTCGCCGATGTCTCGCCGAGGAGGTATCAGACGGCGTTGACCATTACTGCCTGGAATCGACGCGGTCCATATAGCGGTTCATTTATCTCACCGGTTTAGCTCCACTCCACTACCGTATGGAGGAGATCAACCAGCTTTTGTCCCGCTCTCGCGACTCACGGAAGGGCCTCGATCACCTCATTGGTCGTCAGGGACGGGGGCGACTGGACCTGAGGTGACATCGGGCGGTGGTCCATCTTGGGATGGGACGGAGGAGTCACCGTCAGCTGTCTGTACATCTCCTCAGGGACCATCATGAACCGCCCAGGTGCTTCAGAGCCATCATGTTATGCACGGTCTCACTGGAAGAATGAAAGTGAGTGTGTATGGGGGAAAAGATCAGAAAAAGTGGTATAGAAGGGAGTAAGAGCGTATGAGAAGCAATTGGAAAGAGATGAGGGGGAGAAAGACCATTGGTTAGGCCTAAAGGGTACATACTTTTAAAGAGTACACCACAAACACCATACCTCACTCAAAGTATTGCAACACAATACAAAAATACTAATACTATATTACTACTGTACCATTACTAGTACAATTACTAGAGACAACACAATATGACAATACTAATAACTATAATATGTATACATAAGCAGTTGCTTAAGGCCCAAACCCCTCATATTACACACGTATGTCTTGTTTAACTGTAGAAAATTTAAGGAAAAAGAATTATTATGAATGATTCTTTATTATGATAATGAATATGATAAATGAATACGAAAGATTGTCATAAAGTATAGAAAATATTGGTGTGAGGACGCACACAAGCAGTATAGATAGAACTCTAGATAGTTATAGACACTATAAGCCGATATAGGTGGCTGCCTCCTTAATATCTTCTTTTTATTACGCTCATGTATAATAGAGAAAAAAAATGAAACACAAGTTGAAGAATTAGTATAGAGCTATATAACATCTGTCTGTCACACTTTCATAGCTGTTCATGATGGCTGATGTAAGTCCACGTGTGCAGGTTCACTTCACTGCACATGATTCGTGATTTACAAAATGTTAGAACTATGGGAATACCAGCAGAGGAACATAGGCCGCAAAATCCAGCCTCGTAAGTTCATATTCAGTATCATTTTTTGTACAATGATGCTTGCACGGCACACGGACAGATGTTTGGTTTGTGTCTTCTAAAATAGTTATTTGATGACGATTCAAATGTCGGGTCACAGATAAGGTGTTTGACAGCAGTCTTATGAAAGCTGGGCTCCGTATATCGTGTGTTTCTTTGAAAACGAATAAAATGATTGTGTCAACTACGTAGATATTTTGCCATCCCGCGAATAAACAACCAATGTTTAAAAATGTTTTCACTCAGAAATGTTGTAAGTAAACATCTATTATGCATGAAATCGGATTCAGTAGTAAATTTTACCTAGATGTATGAAGAATTACGCAGTTTTATAAGCTCCACAACCTTAAATATTAAACTATTCCCGTTTTGATAAACGTACATCTGCAGAATGACCACCGGATTTCAAATGGCAACGTTCAGTGGGATAATGACAGCTAGTATCCACATTAAACTGTTTTATTTGTGTAATTACTTCTATAGCTGATATGAAAGTGTTACGTTATCCATTATTGAGTACAGTAGGTGCAACCACCACGTTTATCAACGTAGGTGTGTCGTAGTTATCTGAACGTGATGTACGTCATTCGTCGGGGTCACCTGTACTAACACAGAGTCATCCAGTGCGTTTTGCTGAAAATCGTGCTGAATTCTGAGTTGAGTTCATAGCCTACGGACTTCGTGCGTATAGTCTTGACTAACCCATCGGGGCTTGGGGTATTACTACTTTTTTCACCGTTACTAGTTATTGTATTACTAGAAACAAATGAAAATATACTGCCCCAGCCCTTTCTTCAATTTCACAATGTTCAACAATACTTCAAAATTACAACTACTGCTTTTATACATGTATTTAACCAAAATCCCAATTCAGGTATTTGGACCTTCCACAGAATTCAAACAAGCTCCAGACAAGAAATGCACTTTTATATTTCTAACTCTTCTCACCAGAAAATTTCACACATTCACGATACTTTGGAAAACTTTCATACAACTCCAGAACACATCTTTTTCTCTTCAACAACCGGGCAGCTAATAATTACAATTTGATAAAAACGAGTAACACCACAAAGCTCTGCCCAATTAGATAGCATTAAAAATCAATATCTTCACATAAACTTCACTGCATGCAATAAAGATTTCATTACAGTCTGCAAGTAAATTTTGACATGACCACCAACAAAGCTTGAGTATGCACCAAAGTCTGTACTATAGTTTGCAAGTAAATTTGTTACATATTTATTGTATAAGCAGTCGTGTTCGATTTCATACAGAGTTTTAATATTACATCCATCACAAGGTAATTAACTTTTTTTATAATCTTATATATTAATATCCACTCCGTGAGGAGTGGGCGTGTCGCGCATGGTTGTTTTTTTATTCTGAGGCAAATCTGTGCCTTTCGGCCTCTTGGCGCCGATTCCCCTGTTGTTGGCCCGCCAAAAGCTTATTTTGAACTTCTAAGGTATTTTGAGAGAATTCTATGCTATTTCCAAGTGCAAATATAGTGGATATTTTAGAGATAGATTTCAAAAATTTAGAATTTTTGGGTGAAAGTAGTTTGAACAGCGGCGGCGATTGATGTAACAGCCTACGAAAAAGTCTAAAAATTCCGCCACCGTAAGCTGTTTTAAGTAAGTTTTATTGCCGCTTATTAAAACTGCTTTTAACCAAACTCTATTTGGAAACTAAATATACCTTTGTTCCTAACTTTTTATGCTCTTTCTATTGGTGTATAAAGATAAATGCATTGGTGTGCATTTAAAAATCATGTTTTAAAAAATGTATGCGCAACTTTGAAAGTCTAATTCTGAATGTCCTAGGCAATCAAAAATACATCATACCCCCTCTCAGCAGTAATTGCTTGCGTAGTCTCTATCGACAGCCGCCTGTTGACTCAGTTCGCCTTCACTCAGTTCACCATAGTAAAGGAATGTGATAGAGACTACGGGTTAGCGTCTCCCGGCCATTTTGTTGTATAATTTCTAAATACAGGATATGGATTATGCTGCATATTTTCCAATTTTTCTGCTTATAAAATAGAATAAATCATTGCAAAATAAATGCCGGTGTGACCATGAAAAGTTGGAGAAGCAAGGAGGACAGTTTGACGATGCACGTAGTTAGAAGCCTGTTTGTGATCGTGACATTGATTAGAAAATTCCATGGACCATGGTCCATGGTCTGCAAAATTTCATACCGCTTTTAAATTCTGGAATATAACTCACAGATACTGAATTGACAAGATCAACAGCAAGGATACATACCCAGGATCAAACATCCGAACTATACAGGACTTTATTCAGAGAGACTCATTGAAAAGTTTGGCAAATCTTGTTAAAAGCTAATATTACGACGTTACGTTCTTGGTCTATCCAAGGTCACACACTGCCCAATGGAAAAACTATCCAATACGCATATTATGCGAATTTTTTCAATCGCTGCAAAAAATTCATCTTGGTTGTCATGTTCAGAGATCGGTGGCTATGATTACACAGCATCATGAAATACTGTGCCTATGTTTTTGCTAATAGTGGTTACAGTTATAGTGGTGTTATTGAATTAGGCTCTGACACACAGGCTGGTTATGATATCCAGCCTGGGATCATTGCCTTGGTTTGAGCGTAATGGGGATTGTACTAGCTCGATCGCAAAAGCGGAACATGTTTTAAGCAGTTCGCAATGCTGGTGATGGAGGCTTCAATCTGTGTTTATAAATAAAGGCACATGGCATAATGTTGATGTTATGCCGTCAGCACATGGTTTACATGTTGTGTCAGCTGGTGAGTTAAGACTCCAGTGTTTTCCCTCAAAAACCGGCTGTTATTTAAGTGATTTCCGTAGTTAGAATTCCAGCCATTTCAAGAATCAGCGTCAGCAGGTGCCCGCAGGGTGCACGTGAACTCCTTTATTTCCCTTTACCGGTTGACCACGAACGGTCCCAGGGGAATTTTGCCAATTGATTTTACAATTGATTTCGTGAAGAATCACTACCTGCCATCCTGAATCAGCTTTAACAAGGTAAGAGTTATATGCTATATATCAGTATTCTGTAGAATCTTAATGCTTCTTCAAGTAGTGAAATCATTTTGACATTTTCATTATATGTATATCTAGATTCATTCATACTAGAATTTAGACGTCACGCGCTGATTCGTACGAAATCAGCGTGGCGTCACCTGTCAATCTTCCCTATCACGCGACCGCATTGGCCATCGGCGCATTTTTTATCAGTTTTCTGATAAATTAATATATTCATGAGCTGCCTGTTGCAAGTAAAACTGAATGACTTTGGACATCTTGGTTGCGGCAACCACACAAGATTCTGGATGATCGAGACTATATTTGAATGTGTTGATAAATATAGATGATCTCACATTTTTTTTTTCTTTAGGTAAACGAGTTTATTTTAAGCTAAAATGACGGTAATGATTTTTTAAGCTGAATATAATGTTGAATGATTTGCTTTGATTTAACTTTGTGAAGGCTTATCAAACAGGATGGTCTACTGTACATAAATAAATTGCGCATGCGCAGTGAACCTGTGTAATTATAGCCTGTGTATGTAGTAGTCCAGAATTTTAGGTTGCCACCAGCCTTAGGCTACCGGCTATGTTTACAATAAGCTCAATGCGCATGCGCGTGTAATCATAGCCGGTCCCTGTCCAGATCTAATGAATGGAAATGTTGACGAAAAAAATGAAGTCTGCACACAATTTCACAAATAACTGTAGTCTGGAGACTGATGGACTAGATTCGGATAAACTCCAGACCGTGTGTAACTGTAATTGTTGACATGATTGACGAAACATGGGATTATGCATTAAAACGTATCTCTGGCCAGATGAAAAAATGAACTTTTAATCTTCAATTATCATGCACATGACCACCTTCCCAAAGCAGTGGCAGATTTGGATGAGCCACACGCCTGAAATATTCACTAAAAAAAACCAAATTGTCACTATGCATGATTACCTTATAATGCTTATAATGAACGATGTGCACTAATTATTCAACTAATTGACAGCACATTATGTATCTGAGTTCTATTTGGTGTAAGGTAAAGATAATTACTACAATCATCTATCATCTATTATATTAATATCCAGTCCGTGAGGAGTGGGGGGTGCGCATGGTTGTTTTTTATTCTGAGGCAAATCTGTCCCTTTTTGGCCTCTTGGCGCGATTCCCTGTTGTTGGCCCGCCAAAAGCTTATTTTGAATTTCCCGTATTTTGAAAGGATCTATCTGTTCAAGTGCAAATATAGTATTTTAGGAGATAAAATTTCAAAATTTAGAATTTTTGGGTGAAAGTGGTTGGAACAGCGGCGATTGATGGAACAGCCTACAAAAAGTCTACAAAATTGGCCACCGTAAGCTGTTTTAAGTAAGAAATTGAGTAATTTTTTATTGCCGTTTGCTAAAAACTGCTTTTAACCAAACTCTATTTGGAAACTAAATATACCTTTGTTGCTAACTTTTATGCTCTTTCTATTGGTGTATAAAGATAAATGTATTGGTGTGCATTTAAAAATCATGTTTTAAAAATGTATGCGAAACTTTGAAACCCAAAATTTCCCTGAATGCTTGGTGTTCCGAGTCTAGGCAATCAACAATACATCATACCCCCTCTCAGCAGTAATTGCTTGCGTAGTCTCTATCGACAGCCGCTGCTGACTCAGTTCGCTTCACTCAGTTCACCGAGTAAAGGAATCTGATAGAGACTACGGGTTAGCGTCTCCCGGCCATGTTGGATAATTTCTAAATACAGGACATGGACATGCTGCATATTTTCCGATTTTTCTGCTAATAAAATAGAATAAATCATTGCAAAATAAATGCTGGTGTGCCCATGAAAAGTTGGAGATGCAAGGAGGAAAGTTTGGACGATGCAGGGTTAGTTAAACCTGTTTGTGATCGTGACATTGATTAGAAAGCTGTTCCATGACCATGGTCTGCAAAATTTCATACCGCTTTTTAAAATTTTGGAATATAACTCACACATACTGGGAAATTTACAGATCAACAGCAAGGATACATACCCAGGATCAAACATCCGAACTATACAGGACTTTATTCAGAGAGACTCATTGAAAAGTTTGGCAAATCTCTGTTAAAAGCTAATTTACGACGTTACGTTCCTTCTGTCTATCCAAGGTCACACACTGCCCAATGGAAAAAAACCCAGTCACACAACGCATAAACTAATATGCAATTTTTCAATCGCTGCAAAAAAATTTATCTTGGTTGTCATGTCCAGATCGAGTGGCTATGATTACACAAATGTGTAATCACTGTCTATTTCACAGTGTAAATGCGCATGCGCAGTTTATGTTATTTGAATTGGCCCAACAGGCTGGTTATGATATCCAGCCTGGGATCATTCTTGGTTTGTGCGGTAATGGGGGATTGTACTAGCCTCGATCAAAGCGGAACATGTTTTAAAGTTGCAAAGTTGGTGATGGAGGCTTCAATCTGTGTTTATAAATAAAGGCACATGGCATAATGTTGATGTTTATGCCGTCAGCACATGGTTTACATGTTGTGTCACAGAGTTAAGACTCCAGTGTTTTCCCTCAAAAACGGCCGTTATTTATGATTTCCGTAGTTAATCAGCCATTTCAAGAACAGCGTCATAGCAGGTGCCCGCAGGGGGCACGTGAACTTTTATTTCCTATAACTTTACCCGGGTTTACCACGAACGGTCCCAGGGGAACTCTGCTAATTGATTTACAATTGATTTTTTGTGAAGAATCACTACCCCACATCCTGGAATCATTTAACAAGGTAGGCATAGCGTCACTGTCAATCTTCCTAATCAACGTGACCGCATTGGCCAATGGCGTACTTTATCAGGAAAAAATTTTCATGAT
>JAGTTF010000815.1:0-11175 GCA_019095985.1 Streblospio benedicti | reverse complement strand
TGCAGGCAGTAACCATGGTATTGCTGGAGAGAAGACACTGTATGATCCCCTGGGCGTGTATGATGCTGGCACGCACAAATGGCTGCAAGGTATGCTTCTAAGGTTTAGTGGTGAACCAGTTGGACTAGGTGATGAGCTTGAGTTCATAAATATGTGTGCAATTTAAGTTACATTTCAAGGCAATAGAATGATAAACATATACTATAATTTGATTCAACTATATTTATTACCGTATTTTATACCGTATTGTAAAAAAACATTAAAAAAATCTCAAAATTAAAGTCTAGAAGCTGTGAATAATTTGTAAAGAATATGTAATGAACTTACAATGGTATGTGAACATTGTACTATACACCTTGCACTTATTTGATTCGACATATTCTGAAGAAAAAATAAATGATATAATCGATTTTATGATAAATTCATCGAAATGCACTGTCTTAATATTTTCGGACATTTTCAATGTCCATCTTCCGCGACTTCTCTTTCTGTCACCAGATGGCAGCATGTGACAGTAAAAAAAGTCTCGTGCTGCCATCTGGTGTCAGAAAGAGAAGTCTCGGAAGATGAACATCGAGAATATCTAAAAATATTAAGACAGTTAGTTTCTATGGATTTATCACAAAATCAATTATTTTATTTATATGAAAAAGAAATTCTATGAATTTATTTACAAATATTGTGAAGAATTTTTCATATTTACCTTTCACTGGTTTTGATGCCTATGATTTCAGTACTGATGATGAATTATGGACAGGGAATTTCCCGTAAATTCGCATTCGCAAAATTCTATTCGCCTGTGTTCGATGTTTTCATTTTTTACGGTAAATTCTGCTACCCTACCATTGATCCCATGACAAATTCGGTACATTGTAATTACGTAGCGTACCTTTGAAATTCTCTTTTTTTCAGTTCCACAAATTCTCTTTTTTCGGTTCCACTTCTCAAAATTCCCTTTGTACTATTGATTTACCATTGATTTATACGAATTATCCGAATTTTGCAAATTTTCAGAAGACCCTACTTCGGAAAATTTTCAAAAGCTGCTAAAATCTATATCAAACGTAACAAGAATTCGTTTTAATTCGTTTTTTTCATGAACTTTAGAAAACCACCCTTTTCTTTCCTTTGTGTTTTTGTGATTATATGCTTGTTTTATTCACATTGAAAGTAACATTACGCAGTAAATATTAATGATGGATTGTTTTGCAAAATATGCTGATGGTTTTTCTCCAGTCTTTTTATATTTAATAATAATATTCCTTACAGTGCTGGGTGAAATTTGCTAATTGAACTGTTCAGACACAGATTTACAAATTCTTATCCTTTCATATGCTCTTTTGTGAAGTTGAATAATCTTGTATTTGATGATGAGTTTTTAGGCCAGTCAATTTCGACGTCATTTTTGGCTGAAATGGAAATTTTGACTAACAAACAAATTTTTGTGTTTTTATGATCTTTATGGTCTTGGGGATGAGGGAAAAAAATTCCCAAAACATCCGAGTTGGGCAAAGATCTTTTTTATGCACTTTTCAAAATGGCCGCCAAAATATCGATAAACATGCCCACAACTCTGTTAATATTGGTTTTAGAACCATTATTAGTATTATTCATGTATAGGAAACCATGTATAAGGATTCAGAAAATGTTGTTACATTTGACCTTGAGACCATTTCAAGGTCGAATTGATCAAAATTACCCTTATTCCACTAGTTATTGGGTCATACAAGTTTAAGATTTACTAATTTTAAAGCTTGTCTACAGAAATATTCATTCATCAAACAACCAGATCAAAACTAATACTAAAATGTCTTATCTTCATTCGGTTTATGTGCAAGATACATATATTCCCACGTAATGGATTTTCATTGCACTGGTTAATGCAAATGTGAATGATTTGATCCTTGGTATTCTCCAAAATACTGACGGTGGCAGTTTTTGCCACTGAGTTGCTGACAACTTTGATATAAATGAGGATACAAAAACTGGACATGATTGGACTCATGTTATGGGAATTATTGCATGGCAGTCTGATGATTCTGCAAAGGTGTGGAAGCCAATATCAAAGGTGAAAGTACATGTTTCTCAGTTCTTAATAGCGAATGAGAACTTGGGTGAAATCATTTTGCAAAATAGACCAAGGGCTCAACCACCATCCTATGTAGATGTGGATATTAGCTTGACACCAAAAATAAGGACCCCTGTTGATATAAACTTTAAACATCTTGATATGCTGCCTGTGGTCCATATCAAACCTCTTATGATATGTTGCTATCCACCAAATTGGCAAAGCATTATGTCTAAAGTTCTAAATAGTAATTCAAAAATTCTCAAATGTACAACTGTGAGATAATACAAGTCAAGTCAAAATTCATTTTTTATACAACCCCATGATTCCCCTCAATCCATGAACTCATGATGCTGTGTATAGGTGTCGGTCTAGGTCTAGGTCTACATGTAGTTATTTAATCTGCAGGGCACCACAGAGGATTATAATGCAGATGCGAGTGACTGGCTAGTTAGCCATTGATGTACTGATGCAAGCTGGCTCTTGAAATCTGCTATAGAGCCAACCTCTGTTACTGAGGAAGGTTAAAGGTTCCACTCTAGAATGGTGCAAGTAAAAAACCAGTTGCAGTACTGTGTGATGGAGCTTCGTTGGTGTTGTAGCTTCATACTGTGAGCAGCCCATGTGCGTGTGTTACAGAAGGTAATATTGATGTCTTCTCGGCAAATGCCCAAATGACCCTGCAATGCCTTAAGGTCAGGAAGGCATTCCTTCTCCTGTTCTCAAGGCGCTTAAGTTCAAGGTTGTTAAGCATGTTATTAATGCTAGCACAAGAGAGGGGTTGTCAGGGTTGATGGATTCCACCAGTTATGGTCTTTCCTCAGTGCTGGATGTAAACGTTAAGAGGTATGTTGTCTTGAAGAACTTTGGGGAAAGGTATATCCAAGGGGATCACTTTGAAAGATGATAGATGAAAAGACCTTTGCAAGAACACTAGAGCATGGTTATTAACAAATCCTGCATTGCATTTGTGGTGGCTTACCAATAGCATAGAAGACAATGAACCAACGAATGATGAGAATGAGAAATGTCTGTCAGTGAAAATATTTAGAGTTAGATGATGAGAAGGAAATTGATGATATCGAAAACATTTATGATGCTGCAAATATTACTGATCAAGATAACTTGATTGACAGTATGATAGAAGAATCTAAGGGTGAGTTATGAAGCAATGGAAACAGGATTAGTTACAATCAGAAGAAATAAAAAAAACTTCTGGACTGGGACGTGGACAGATATGACAATAGAACAGGCCCCTTTGATGTCAGCCAAAACACAAGGAGGTCTGATCAATATTACACATCAAGAGTCTGCAAAGACCAAGTGGTTGTTGTTTGCACACATAAATGTGATAGTCATGAAAACGTACACATGGTGTACATGTGAAACCAATCCAAGAGTGCCTAGGAGAATATATGTGTAAATTAATTCTAACAGTGCATGCCATTTCTGGATGCGTTACCACATAATCAATTTTTGGGATGGGAAAAGTTAAAGTTTTCAAACTTTTTTAAATCAACTCAACATTGAAAAACAAGACAGCTGTTTTTGGGACCAATTGTAAAAAGGACAAAATAACTGAAAGTGGAGAGTTAATAGTTTCCTCTTTATATAATAAGAGTTCTAGAACTTATCATGAGATGATCTGGGGTAGACGAATGCCTTGAGCCGAAAATTTATTGCACCTGAGCACAGTGGAGCATGCTATTATCACAGTCTAAGAGTACATTATCAGGTTGCTACTTGGAGGATGCTCAAAACACAATTAAATATGAACATGGTTTTTCTAAAAGATCTGTTAAATAATCTGTTATACCGAAAATTACTGACAAGGCTGTAGCTCCTTCTACACTTTTGAGAGAAATTTAGTGCTTGTGTTAAAACAAAGAAATGTAATGCTTGCATGTGTACCAAAAATGGCCTGTAGTGCAGCATACAATGCCAATGTAGAGTAGAATATGCAAATACATGTATCTAAATACTAGGTAACCTCATTAGCACAACATGGCATTTCCATATCACAAGATATGATATCCTCACTATGTTTCTACAAAATAGGTAAATTGGTAAGTATTTCCAAAAATAAAGACTTCAGTATTTTTACCAAGCTGGTTATTTATTCATTTCAATTCTATTGTATTATGTATTTAGTGATAGAAAATACAAATATTCATAGTTTAATAGCTACCAGGAATGAAGAACATTTTTCACTATAATTAAGGGGGCAATTCTAACGTTTTGACCTTGAAAAACCCTCAAGGTCAAATATAACATGATTTTTAGAATCCTTATATGCTATTTCCTATCAATGAATAATTGTAATAATGTGTCTAAAACCAATATTTAAAAAGTTATGGGCAATAATATGTCAATTTTGGCGGCCATTTTGAAAATCGCAAAAAATCAAAAATCAACTTTGCCCAACTTGGATTTTTTTCAATGGGAATTTTTTTCCCTCATTCCTGAGACCTAAAAGAACACAAAAACACATAAATTTGTTTGTTAGTCAAAATTTCCATTTCAACTATTTTTCATTCACAATTTATCGTGAAAACACATTGAATAATGAAATGTGAAAAATTCCTGCACATGTTTTGGTGTGTGATTCAGATGCCAACAAAAAAATTTGCGTTTCATACATGTATTCTCAAAATTCGCGATATTTCTTTCTTTTTTCATTTGCTTAATGTAAGGCCAGGACAACATTTGATACTAATAAATTTACGTGAATTATGTAAAAGCAGATGCCAAAATTCGTAAACATTCGCGCTTTTATAGATTCAGAAATAAACATTCGCCTTGATTCGGTCATTCGTTTAAAATTCGAAATATTCGGCTACATTCCATGTCCCTAATTCGTCATCAGTACTGTAGCATTTAATTGTCTAAAATAATAAATATACTGTATTTGAACTTACATCTACATTGTACTTGAAGACAATGAGAGAAAATCAGACATCTATCTTTGTTAATTTTTTTTTTTTGCATTATTCCACACTACAATACCATCATCATTTGCTGCGTCAGCCACTAAAGGGTTTTAAAGTATGCATTCGCAACCTTTTTGATTTGCAGGAAAGGGTGTTGAGGAGAAGTTGGAACCAATGAAAGCGTCGACGCGTAGTGACCGGTTCCTTGAGAGGACGGCCGAGTTTAACGCACGACTCAATGCAGAACCGCATAATGTGCAGCTCTGGAACGCTTTCCTCAGGTGAAAACCATTGGCAGGTCCAGGTTCTTGGAAAGGGAAGGGCCGTATCACTCTAAAGTAGCTAATAATCTCGTATTAATCGTTAGTAGTATTACCTATTTATATCTTTAAGCTTGATGGGATTCGTAAATTTGTTGTTTTCCTCATTTGGCGTTTTATTGTGGACTGATGAGAATTCCAGAGAATTGATAATACCATTAATATCTTTTGATAACTCAAAGTTTCTTAATTAAAATCATTTTAGTAAAAATGAAACTGTTTAGAATTTATACAGGACATGCATATAGGAATATGTAAAAAAAAATATGAAATTGCTCAAAAAAACATGATAATCACACAAGTTCAGTATGAATATTTACTTATTAATAAGTTTCCGATCCATAGTTTTTGTAATTTTCCAGATTCCGATATATAAGATTTGAATACAATGTGTTACAGTTCAGATATTGTCTGTGGGTTGTCGATTTTTTTTTCTGTGAAAAAAAGCTGTCATCAGGAGTATGTCCAATGATAGAACATAATTGAACCCTGATCACATTGCATCACATTACATATAAGCCACAAGGTCGGTAGCCGATCATGTATAATATTACAGTGTGACATAAGTTAGTAAAATACTGAGTAATACATACAAAGCATTTTTTTCTTGTTATTTCAATAATATTGGACTATAATGCTATTGCTCCAAGGTGCCATCTTTCATTTCACGCCAACTTTTGTAAAAAAAACTCTTGATTACAATGTATGATTTTTACTTAGTGAAATGCAGTATGGATAGGAAATTATATGAAATATTGTGGCATCTTTATAAAACTTTGCTTAAGTTTTTTCCCCAAGAATTTGCAAAGTTCACATAGAATTGTAATTAATGTGTCAATTGTCTCCAAATGTCTGATTTTTGCATGTATATGAAAACTCTTATGAATTCGATATTTTAAAACCCTTGAACCTTACAAGACATCTTAAAATGCCAAATTAAATTTATTTAAATTATTATATTTCTGATTGAGATTAATCTGCGAAAGAAATAACAATGAACAAACCTTTGGGCTTCTTTATTCAAAAAACAAGAAAAATACAACTGAGCCCTCTAGTGGCTGAAACATAACCTACACATAATGCAACCAGCATTGAGACCATGTTAAGAGTACATTATGCAATTCCTCCACAAACAATTTAACATTTATTAAACAGTGTTTAATCACAATAAAAAATATTTTATATCATGCAAACAAAGACATAAAAGGTGAATCTTTGAGTAAAACAGATCATTAAATTACTAAACAAATTACCTTTAAAATTTTGATACTGATAAAATGCCAATGATTAAAGATATCTATCTCATTATTATATTCACACTGCATTTATGTGAATTGGGATGTAATGTTTACCATTTATTGACAGAGATTGAGCAAAGCACACATAAAAAATGTTGTTTTAAAGTAAATTTTAGGAAGTTTAAACTATTGAATTAAACAATAATTCATCAAAGTCAAATAAAAATTATATCAAATATACAAATAATTATTGGCTACAAGTAGCTATTAGAAGTGAAAAGTATGTGAGTGTTTAATTTTGATTTCAGATTTCAAGAAGAGCTCTCAGAAAACCAGATTGTGGAAGAAGCTAAAATAAACGATAAGCACCACAGAAGCAAAGCATTGTGGGAGATAAAGGCAGCATTTTGGAAAAAGCGGTTTCCAAGAATCCCACAAACATTACATTGAGATTAATGGAACTACAGGTGATTTTTTTGTAATGCATTCCTGATAACTTACAGTACTGATCGAGTAAGAAGGACCTCTCATTACTTTCTCCTTTTTTCTTCTTCTCTTTGTTTCTCTTACTTTCTCTTACTTTCCCATACTTTCTCATACTTTCTTTTCTTTCGCCAAAATTCGCATATTGTGGTTTTTAGTGAATTACAATACAGAATGATATTTCCACGAATTACCATTCCGAAAAATTTCTCTAGCCGCGTAATGAAGCGAAAACTTACTGTAGAAAAAGAATTAAGTGACCAACCTATCTAATGAGGGTATCGTACGTTTTTGGTGGCGTTCTGCATTTATAAGTTGAAATTAATCCTACCTTTGGTGTCAAATTAAAGTCCATCATGCGTTCAAACTTATTATTGCATTTGCAAGTTGTTTTATCTTGGACATTACAGATGGTCTCATTTTGATATCTTTGTCTTATCCTTTATTGTTTTTGAGACTACATGTATTAGGGAATAATTTGGAAATTAATTTAGAATTTAGAATTAAAAATTTTAAATATTATCACTGGTAGTGTATGTATTATGCATTTCCTTTGGTTTTTATACTAGATTTTGTTTATATTTTATTATTTTGTAGTTGTATTTGATATTTATTTCCAGAAGAGAACAGTGTCGAAACGTAGGATATTGTTTTAAATGAAATTAATAAATTTCAAATTTCAAAATTATTCACTAATACATACATGAGAGTGTTCAGGGTTTTCCCTGATTTCAGGAATTTCCACGTTGGGTGATAAGAGATAACAGACAGGCTTCGTACCCAATGTTACTTCTTTCACACAGTATTTCAGGGTTTTTCATCAAGTCCCACTCTCATGTATGCTAATAGTCACCAAACAATACAGAATAAGACAAAGATATAAAAAATTTAAGGGAGGTTTCCCATAATAAAAAGAATATTTCTAAAATTTCATATCCACGCCAACATTTTGACAGATTTTTATTTTATTGAGAGTCTGTACGGCATCTGCACTTTTTGTGAACCAATAGGCACTATTGCTGTGGCGGAAATAAATGAGAACGCCCGAACAAATCCGAATATTTATGAGCAATGAAAGTATCAAACATGGATGCCATGCGGAAGTGTAAGAAATTATTCTGATTATTACCTTATTTCCGTTGATGTTGATAGTCATAAGTGTCATAGTTTCAGTGATATAGCAGTTCAAAAAAAAACGTGATAGCGTTAACTTTGTTTCGAATTCTTACAAATTGTTACGTTTTCTTGCGCTGATTTCTCTAATTTCGCTACGATTCTGTATCCTTCTGCCATAATCAGTACTGTACATGTATATAGTTATCAAAACATCTAACCGTGAAAAATTTTCATTTGTGTATTTAAATTTGGTACCCATGGACGCCTCATCATCATCAAAAAAAAAAAAAAAAAAAAAGAATCTGTTACCACTGTGTGTTTTTTGTAGTTGTTGATGAAGAGTCTATGGGTACGAAATTTACATACACAAATGAAAATTTTTCACGGTTAGATGTTTTGATAACTATATACATGTACAGTACTGATTATGGCAGAAGGATACAGAATCGTAAAAATATTAGAGAAATCAGCGCAAGAAACGTAACAATTTGTAAGAATTCGAAACTGCTAGATCACTGAAACTATGACACTTATGATTATCAAAATCAACGGAAATAAGGTAATAATCAGAATAATTTCTTACACCTGTACATGTAGCAGTGAATATAGACATACTCTAATGAGCAGAACTAAATGTTTTTCATTCATTTATATGTATTATTAAACATTTTTGAATTAGTGATATATGTAATACAGTAATATATGATTATATTGTTTAATTAAATGTGTAGCTGCAATTTTTTTACTTTTGTATTTCTATTTTTGTTTTCTACTTTAAAATTGTCAGAAAATTTCAAATCAATCTATACATATACATTGAGCCAAAGTGGAAATTGTTTTAACAAAATCTAAAGCATTTTCAAAATATTTATACAATGTAATTCTAGTGTATACAATCGTCCAAGTCATAGTCATTTCAATTTGTTTGAGCCGTATGCTTCATGTCATTTACAGGTATTTTAAATATTTACAAAATGAAGTACATGTAGAAACATTTTGACAATTTTTTATTTTATTTTTTTCAGTTTTCCTAATAGAATTTTAGATAATATTAATATATAATTACTGACCTTGCTTCGAAAGCGGCGCCCCCGTAGTGAATCTCGAATTTCGGACATTTTTTACCCACCAGTGCCGTTTTGCGCTTCAAACCTAGACGCGTTCCCTGCCTTACTACTATTTCAATGTTCCCATAATCACTGTGCGTTTCAATCTCTCTTAATTTACGAGAAAACTGCTTCATAAATGTCGAAGCGACAACGGGTATTTTCTACGCGACCGCTGATTTCCGGGTGTCTGCGTGGCGTTCGTAAAAACGACTGTCCCGATAATAGTTTCATAATGTCCCCGCCTACTCGACACGAAACCAAAACCTGTTGAGATTAATCGTCGTGCTGTTATAAATTGATGGACTATCCATTTGCGTCCGTAGGACGCGGGCCTGCTAGTTATTATAAATAGAATGATGACTTACACCTTTAGCTACATTTTTCAGCATGGGTAAAAATAGCAGCTTTTGAAAGGCATACACTGTAATTCAGCAAGTAGATAAAGGTGTTATTTTTTCCTTTTGTTCAAAATTTCTTGTATGAACAAACGAATAATTGTTGAATGGAAAGATGGATTAGGATGATAATGAATGCATTGTGTTTGCAGCATGGAGAGGACATTTTGGACTATGAGGAGTTGCGTAAACGCTGGCGCGATCTCGTCTTCTCCCATAGCAACCATCCCATAATTTGGGCACGGTGAGTGTTTCCATAATCACACTTTCATCATCTTATCCAAATGGCTGGTGAGTACCCTAATCATCATGGTTCCCAGCGGTACCGGGAAATCGGGAATCACCTGGAATTTAGTATTTGACGCGGGAGCACGGGAAAATGGCGGGAATTCTGTTGATTTGGCCAAATATCGGGAAATAGCCTGGAATTTTGAGTTGTTTTAAAAAAATAAATAAAGATCCTGCCATTGTTGCCGAAAATCGGCTCTATAAGCCCATTCACGGCAACTGGTAAAACTTTGCTGAAAGCCGGCTGCTGATTGGCTGGACCTCCATAGATTGAACGACATATTTTACGACATATGCTAGTACCCTTGTGTTTGATATATGGTTTGAACGCATAGGCTGTTAAAAAGCATTGATTTTCTTGCGTTCAATTTATAATATGGATGGAAACTTTTTGGAACAGCTTTTTATTATTCATGAGCTTCTGTACATATGGCGCAAAACATGATTTGTACCCATGCTAACTTAAACAAAATGATACTTCTTGATGCTCTCATTAATTGCCGGCTGCTGGCCATATGTCCGCCTTCTGTCATAGAATTGCCGGCTTCTTTGCCACACTATTTAATATACCGGTAGGGATTTACATTACATGCACCGGAATTAAACGCACTTCATTTCAATGAATGGCTGCTCGTACAAATATTGTTTTGTGGGCTCCAAATCCACGTGAAATCAGCGACAATAACTTTATAATCAACATCCACATGGTAATGCAAGAGTACGTAATTAATTAATGCTTGCTTTTTAAAAGATCAATTAATAGGATTGGTAATATAAGCTTTTGAAGTCAAAGCGAATAATCCAACCATGTTAGAAAAAACTTGGTGTTTAGATTATTATTCAAATACTACGTGTATTTATATTTTTTATGCATAGCATAGCCACATAGCCCAGAGAAATGTTAGTAAAATATATATGGACAAGATAACATCTACACTGGAATTGTAAATGCAAAAAGAAACCAAAATGTTATGATACTTTGTTGATAGATTTAAGAATAGTGTTCCATTTTTAGGATAAAGTTAATGTGAACTGAAGTTGTTTTTGAATAAAACTATTTCAAGACAACAGGACCATGATAATCTTTTGAGGACGAGTAGATTTTTTAGTGCTACTCGTTCTGCTGACGAGTAGCAATTTCCTACCTAATCCTGACTCAGATATCTATATGGTGATGGGGTTTATTTCAATCTCTCAACAATATTCAATGATTTTATCATTCATGTCC
>JAGTTF010000814.1:0-10773 GCA_019095985.1 Streblospio benedicti | reverse complement strand
GTTGGGTGTTAAGAAATCTCTATTTTGCAGCAAGCATTTTTTGCATTGGTTTTTATGCCATTTTTGAGGTCACAGTGAATCCAGCAAAGTCTACCTCTGATTAGCAGATCGGTTTTTTTTGTTATTGAAAACAATTCCATTTTTGTTGCACAGTTCTATGTATTCAATAGTATGCCAAAATGCACTTTTGATATCCTGTATCCCATAAGATTGTGTTGTTGATGCATTTTGCTTTATGAGAAAAGTCAGTAGTGATACTGTCAAAACGCTTCGTATAAGCATCACCAGCAGCATGAAACCCCTGAGGTGAGCTCAAATAATGATAACGCCCCATTCTGTTATGAACGTAGTAGCATCTCGTGCATTGTTAGCTAATGGTAATAAATGATAGCCATTCCAGGCATCCAGAACAGTTTTGAATGCATGGGCTGGTACCACCGATCACTTGGTTGAATGGTGATGGTGTGTGATGTGTTTCCCTAAACGTTAGCTGCATTCAAGTGTTGCAAATCAACAGTTTGTCGGGTTTTCCATCTTTCTTGGGAACCACCACCATGTTTGAACACCAAATGGTTGGTGTCCCTGAGGTACTGGTTCGATAATGCCCAATGCAACATCTCTATCAAGGTCCAATTTTACCTGATTTTATCCAGTGATGGGGTACCGGAATGGGACAATGAAATGTTTTGGGTTTTTGCATCTGGTCGAAAATCGATATCCATGGGTTTCCCGGACATCTTCGGCAATTTTTAATGCTAACAGTTATTAAAGGCACTAGATGCGTAGAAATCTGACAGCCATTGTTCGAGTCTATCAATATTTTCTGCTGTTGGAGCAAATGGTATGTTGGTTGGGTGCTTTGGTGGACATGTAATGTAAAAGGCAACCACACATGGTGGCTCATTCTTTGGCACGTTAACAGATGTATTAACTGAAGATTCCAATGTGTTAGTGTGAGGAAGAGGACTAAGTTTCTGATAACATTCCCCAAATCACGTTGTGCCTTCTCAGAGAGGAAGAACCCCTTTGATGCATGGACTGATGTACACAGCTTGATGTGTAATGCCTATATTTACTTGAACTTTGAGTAGTAGAACTCCAAGAATACGGAGAGCTGACTGTGTAACCCCATAAATATGATGTGATATTGGAAT
This sequence comes from Streblospio benedicti, assembly GCA_019095985.1. Lineage (NCBI taxonomy): Eukaryota > Metazoa > Annelida > Polychaeta > Spionida > Spionidae > Streblospio > Streblospio benedicti. Next base: position 9,619 of record JAGTTF010000814.1, on the reverse strand, counting down.
CAGATGTTTTTTCACCAACGTTCAGAAGCTCGGTCCCACTCACATGTGTGGGCTCCACTATCAGTGTACGAGTCAGGTCAACTTTCTTCTTGTATTCATTCCATTCGTGTTTGAAATACTGCCACTAATTTTCATTACTATCTAAGTCAATTTTTGGTCCTGGCCAGGTTTTCCGTACTACAGTGTACTTTTGCTTGAGCTGGCTGAACGTGTGCTGCCAGAGCACCCTGAATAGCAGTTTGAATAATGTTACTTAGCTGTGCTGGTGTCAGGGTGATGCCATCCAGAGCAGTTTTGGTGTTAGGGGTATGTCTGTCAATTTGATGTCCGGAAGCTTCCATGGTATCAACTGGGTGACCATGTTCACAAAGTTACTTGTTCTTCTGCTATAACATGATTCATGTCCATATTTTTTTGACATTTTTGCATAAGTTTGGGCACAAATTACTTAATTCTAAATTGCTGACTACACCATGTTTAGTATTTTATTACCAACTAACTCATTTACAGTGTGCCAAATCTATAGTACAATGTAGCTATACATATGTTATACACAGTAATATATATATAGTATAGACGACAGTTTATGCACAGCAAATATACAATCAGTATGGAACAGATTATTCTACAAGAGGAATCAGGTGCAGCGGGTCAAAGATGACCCAAGAATCAATGGCGAAGTTCCTAGATTTTTGTACCCACTGTTTTGATGCCTAGCCATGAGGGGAATTATGCAGCTGGTCAAACACAATCCAGGAATCAATGGTGAAGTTCCTAGATTTTTGTACCCACTGTGTGTTTGACCAAGCAGTGACCTATGACGTAGTCTGTTTTTATTTTTTATCATTTTATAATGGCCAGGTTGTACTTTTATAAATATTTGCGAATGTTCATTCGTCCGCTGAACTTAACTGAGAATGTCCCTTCGTCTGTTGGTCCGTTGGTCCGCTCATCCGTTGAACTTAACCAACATATTCAAATTTGCCTATTTGTAGCATCCTAAGGTCTTCTAACGTATCATGAGATAACAATGGATGTAAAGTTATATGACCTTTTGATGACAACAAACTTTGTGTATGCCTCTTTGTTTCTCACAACAATTTTTATTTCTCCTTTTACTGACAATTTGCTTTGCAGAGTGCTCAATTTTACTTTGTACTCTTTTAACTTCATTTTCACTTCAGATCTGTACTTCAATGCTGCAAATTGATGCACGTCCATTACATTTACATCAGCTCCACTAGCTTCAACTTTTAGTCTTATCAGTTTATCATCTGTTTTACTATCGTTTAGCTTATGAATGTTTTTGGTTGAGTGACCCAAAGCGATTCTGCCCACAAATTCATCATCTGAACTGCTCCTGTCATCAACTTCATTTTCCTGCTATCATCTTGGTCAAACATTCTTTTTATTTTTGTTTCCACACACAGTCTGAAGTGATTTTTGCGATGGCATGTTCTACATTCCTACCAAATTCTTCCCCAGTGGGTGTGCGTCTTATAACCAGAGTAGCCATCTGATCCTTCAATGTTGCAGATCACTTTGATACGTCCTCCTTTGTTGCTGCAGTATATTTTCTCCAGTGGTCTACCCGTTTTAGTTCTTTCTGGTGGATTTTTTGTGGATACCCTCTTCTTCTATCTCCATGGCACTGGCCTGTCGTTTTAATCTCTTCTTTTTAATGACACATGCTTTAGTAAATTTTAAAGGGTATTCTTTTTTCTCCTCAGCTTTTTTGTCTGCAAAAAGTCTTGTTTTAATTGTATTGACCTTATCTGCAAAGCACATTAGTCAGCCTGCTTTTTTAGCTCAACATAGCAAATGGGTATTGGCTGATCTACTTGGTTCATGGTTTCATATTTACTTTGTGCAGCATCTTTGTTTCTGGTGATGGCTAGGTGTTTGTTAATTTTGTACAGTGATCTTTTGGAAATCTGTGATACTTTCATTTGCCTGACCATTAATAATGATAATAATAATAATAATAATAATAATGTTACATTTCTATATCGCCTTTTCCTATGCTCAAAAGTGCTTACAAGCACAATTGATATGGACATTATAAACATATAATACATACGCATATACTAGAATTCAACGTATACAAGACTGACAAAAATGGATAAAAAATTAGTGAAAAGCTTGTTTAAACATGTATGTATTTAGATGAGACGTGAATCCATCCAGAGTTCTCGCATTCCTACAATGTACTGGTAGATTGTTCCCGATTGTTGGAGCCGCTGCACTGAATGATCTATCACTATATGACACAAGCTTGGTAATTGGTTTTGCTAAAAGAATTCCATTTGAATTAGTTCTTAGATTTTTACATTTTTGTTTTAATGACCAAAAGTGATGTGATATATGATGGTGCCATACCATGCAAAGCTTTAGATGTTAATAATACAATTTTATAATTTATATGTTGAGCTATTGGTAACCAGTGAAGATTTTTCAAAATAGGTACGATATGATCATATGATTTTGATCCTGACACAATGCGAGCTGCTGCATTTTGTACTCTTTGAAGCTTGTAGAGATCCTTTTGGGGTAATCCATACAGAATACTGTTAAAAGTTATCTAGGCGAGAACCAACAAAAGAATGCATTAATATTTTTGCTGTATCTGAATCTAAACAGGGTCTAATTTGGCTAATTGCACGAAGATGATGCCATGCTCCTTTGCTAATGGCCGTTTCATAGAGAAAAACTGGGTGAGTTGTTAACATTGATTATTTTATTGGGCAAGTTCATGGGGTACGTATCAAGGCTCGCCCTTCGAACGAGCCCAATAAAATAATCAATGTTAAACAACGAACCCGTTTTTGTATTTATCAGTCTTTTTAAAAACAATACAATACTATTTCAAAATAAACTGGCATATATTCAACACGTTTAACATGATAATTTATTGATAAATTACAAAATGCAATGATGTAGGAATGCACTGCACAATCATAACAAAACACGGCACAGTCACTCTCTCACACATATAGATACCTATGGTTGGATTTCTGCAATACAATTACGTCAGCCGTATGACTGCTACGCACGCTGTGCTGTGCAATCACTTTGATGTCCATTGATTTTGGAGGTTTTCCTCGAAGTAGTGGGTGTGCTAGATTATTGAACATATCTTTAGTGGGGCAAAAGTAGTCCGGTTGACAACTAACCATATACAGAATCCGTATATGGACAGATACAACATACTTTACAAGGCAGTTGTGGAGGTCAATATCGACTGAAAATACATGCAACAGACTGATAAATGATATTTCATAGACATAGTAGTATCAAATATGGCACCAATGTTCCTAACTGCTTTTTGTTGGTGAGATGTTATAATCTCCAATACGAAGTTGTGAGTTGGGTAATGACTTCAACTTGTTAGGAGAATCAATTAATAGTACCTCGGTCTTACTATCATTAAGCTTTAAGAAGCTGTTTGCCATCCATATTCGTATAGCTCTGGTACATTCTTCCACTTTTGAAAAGCTTTAGCTATATCTTCTGTATCAAATGAAACATACAGTTGAGCATCATCAGCATAAAGATGAAACATAACTCCATAATGCCGCATGATATCACCAAGTGGAGATGTGTATGTGATGAACAATATTGGACCGAGTACTGACCCTTGAGGTACTCCAAATAATAATTGATATATATCTGACTCACTATAATTAATGAGAACTGATTGAACAAGATCATTCAAATAACTACAGAACCATACAAGAGCTAGCCCACTAGTGCCCAATCTTTCATGCAAGACTTTAAGAAGACATTCATGATCCACAGTGTCAAATGCTGCAGAGAGGTCTAACAGAAAGAGAAGGACACACTTGCCACTATCAACAGCTGTAACAATATCATCCTTTACCTTTAACACAGCTGTTTCACAACTGTGATATTTCTTGTAAGATGACTGATAGAGCTCATGTAAATCATTACTATCCATATGATGTAAAGTGCGCTTAGCTACAACTTGCTATATGATTTTTTGAAAGGTGCATTAAGTTGGATACAGGTCTATAGCTTTTAAAAATCGTGAGAATTAGGTTCATCTTTTTTTAACAGTGGCTTAACAATAGCCTTCTTAAAACTAACAGGCATTATTCCCTGTGACACCTAAAGATTGACTATATGTGTAATAACTGGTAGCAGAGAATCAATAGATTCCTTTATCAGTTTTGAAGAGATGGGGTCGAGAGCACACGTAGTAGGTTTAGTAGGTAAAATAATCTTCTTGATTTCCTTTTCTGTTGCCTTTTCAAAATTTGTAAGTAATGGTGCTGGTTTGATGGTACATTGATGGTACAAAATATTGGAATTCAAACCTTCATTATTTTGTATTTTGACCAGATCCCTTCGAATATCAGCAATTTTTTGTAATGAAAAAGTCATTGAATCTAGTTGCAAGGTCCTTTGCAGAGTCAAGCATAGGCATAACAGAACATTCTTAGATGTATTCAAAAGTTCATTAGCAACATTAAAAACTTTCCTTTGGTCTTTTGCATTGACTTTAGACATATAGTATATTTTCTTGATTAATTTTAAATGCTACATCATTCAAGGCAGCTATGTAGATATCTTTATGAATTTGTAAATCGAAATTCATCATCTTGTGCTCTGCCCAGCGACATTCACGTTTAGCTGCCTTTATTTCACCAGTGTACCATGTTGCATCAGCTCTAACTTTTATGTTAATTGATTTTAGAGGTGCATGCTTGTTCAGCAGTTCAGATAAAACTGAATTATATTTATCCACCAGAAGTCTGACATCATTATTATTCTTAACATTCCCAATCATCGAGTTGCGAATATCATAGCTAAGTTCATTAATAAAAATATCTTTTATTTTCTGTATGACACAGACGTCACTTCAGGTTTCGGTTTCGGAGTGGCACAATTACACAATTACAAATAACCCAAAAGTGATCTGATATGCAAGTATCCAGTATAGATAAATTAGACACAAGATTATCATTTTCACAACATAAGATTAGGTCCAAAGTATTCCCATCTTTATGTGTTGGGCCGGACACATTTTGTTTTAGTCCATATGATTCAATTAGAAGTTTGAAATCATTTGCTTGAGTTTCAGTATTCTTCATTCTCTAGGTAGACGGGCTACTTCAAAATCAGCAGGATCATCTAATGTCTCTATTAGTTTGTAAATTATGTCTCCTCCATAGATCTGCCATGCCATTACCCAATCTTCGTCATCACTGACTTTGAAGAATTTGATTTTTTCTTACAAAAAAGTTTCACCCATTTCCCACCAACCAGTTGGGTCTTCAAAGTCGTTACTGTATTCAAAGCTAGAAATTGCTAGGTCTACCCGATTTCTGGATTCTGCCATATTCTTTTGAACCTCATCGCCAATTAAATGATCCAAAAGTATATGTAAAAGGTCCATCTTTTTATTCCACTCTGTACACCACTGACAAATGTCCAAAACATTATAGTATGCTTTGTAAAGAGATTCATTGGATTTCTTTTTTCATATCAACAAGTATCACTAATTTTCTGCTAAATCCATATAAACTTACTATAATTGTCTTAATATTCTCGGACATTTTCAATGTCCATCGTCTGAACTTTTCTGTCACCAGGTGGCATCCAAAGCCAATGAGGACATCAAATTAATGTGGTGGAAGAGGTATTGGATGACTTGGTAACGAAGATTAAGTGCGGCACTGTGGAACGTCTCAATGATCATCTCAATCAAGTAGATACGACTCGCAGTATAGTGTTTACTCATGAAACTATGGTAGAAAATAAGATTACTTTTCTGACACCCTGATTGAAATTAAAGACAATGGCTCTCTAAAAACCACGCTGTACAGGAAAAGCACACACACAAACCAATATTTGAATTTTTGAGTCTCACCATCCAACTGTACATAAGCTAGGAGTAGTAAGAACACTTTTGGACAGAATGGACTGAGTCATAACAGAAGAGTTAGATAAAAGAGACTGAAGAACGACGGTCGTGGATGCACGGACCACTTGTAATTACCTAAGTGGGCAATTCAAGAAGTGAAAAAGAAGAGGAAAGATACAAGCAATAAGAAGTCTCAGAAGACAGCAGAAAAAGACTTACGGGAGCCAGAGGTGTGGTCGTTCTTCCTTACGTTAAAGGCTTGTCCGAAAAAGAATGGCTAACTTATAAGACTCTCTGCAAGATTTTAGTTCATCCCAAGGACAAAATTATACAAGAAGAAGTATGTGGGAGTGTGTACAGTATTGGGTGTAAGAGCTGCCCAAGTTTATACATTGGTGAATCAGGCAGGAAATTTGAAACACGGCTCAAGGAGCATCAAAGAAATGTGGAGACACATGACCATAAAAATGTGCGCACCAGAGCCACTCGCCTCAGCACCACAGAAGTTCACCAATCAGCCATAACTGACCACATGAACAACCTCAACCATGTACCAGATTGGGATAGTGCTAATGTTGTGTGCAAGGAGTCAAACCTACTGGACAGACAAATCCTAGAGTCGATAACAATCCGAAAGACTGAGGAGAACATGAACAGAGATGAAGGAGAATACCAGTTATCTCATGCCTCACTGAGTGACTTCCACTTCTGTCATGTGCTGCCACCTGATGAAATATTAAGACTATTATAGTAGGTTTATATGGATTTAGCACAAAATTATTGATACTTGTTGATTATAGTACGCATTCATACACAAAAATACAGTATACAGTGTAGTACAAGCCCAGTTTTATATACAGCAATTCTGCAGGTTATTACAGGTTAATATGACTTTTTATGGAGTAAAAACCCTCTTCTACATAGTAACAATGCATTTTAACATTTGGACACTCTACATGATCATAAATTACTAGTATCTCTTAATTTTCAAGACCACATAGTTTACGTAGCCCAAAATGAGGTCATCAGAGAATGTGGTCATTGGAGGAATAAAGAACTGCTTTTTATCAGTCTTTTTTGCATGTATTTTCAGTCGATATCGACCTGCAGAACTGCTGTGTAAAAATATGTTATATCAGGACTGTCCATATATCACCTGAGTATTTACTCAGGTGACCTATTGCTATGGGTTGGCGTCCGTCGTCCGTCGTCCGTCGTCCGTCGTCCGTCGTCCGTCGTGCGTCGTCCGTCGTTAACATCTTCTTCTCAAAAACTGCTGGGCCAATCTTAACCAAATTTTGTATGTAGCATCTGTAGGGTAAGGAGACAAGAAATTGTAAATTTCATGACCCTCCACCCCAAGGGAAGGTAGTAATGGGGTAAAAAGTGTAAAATTATTGCTGCCATTTGGGCCCATCATTAGGTCCATTTTACTAGTGAATCACATTCTTATTACTTATTTGAATGCACCATTAAAATCAATATGCTATAACCACAAACTCCAGACACATCGGCTCCAAAAAATGTAACCACTTCTTGGTAATAGATGATACTGCTATAAATCAATAATCAGCCAATATATTCACATTATTAGGTCCATTTTACTAGTGAATCACATTCTTATTAGGCGCTTTTCATATATTTCATGACTCCCAGGGAATTATTGAGGAATCCCTGAAAAAACATCACAAACTGCTTATCTCGCTAATATTTGTTGATGCTCAGGTGACCGTTAAGGCCCATGGGCCTCTTGTTATTGGGCTCGTTCTTGGGGGCGATCACGGCGAATAAAAATAATCAATGTTAAACAACTCACCCGGTTTTGTCTATATATTGAGTATCTACAAATTCTATCGCTGCACATTCACATCAACCCATCATATTGTGCTGCACCATATCTCCAACTTGCCATGATACACCCCAAGAACTTTCCAAATAAAATAATCACTGTTAACAACTCACCCGGTTTTGTCTATTTACACTGCTAGATAACTAACATTGTGTTTAGTGACACAGAAAACTGGTCATATCCACCTCGCACTGAGCATTTCTGTGGGACTCACGCCCACTTCTACTGGCTTTTCTGCACTGAAGGTGGCACTGTGTCACGTGAGATGGAATTTCTCCATGTGACTAAGAAGTCTGCAAATATTCTCTAGATTGAGATTCAAGTGCCGGGCCAGAGTTAGATACTTCTATATTTGTTGTAGATGTCAATGAGTGTGTGGACGCCCCATGCAAAATGGCGCTTTGTGTTTCAATGAAATCAACAATTACACATGCATATGTGTTGCAGGATACATTGGCAAAAGCTGCCAAAAAGGTAAGTAGTATACTTTGGGAGCTACGTGAGAAGCAATTAAGGGCTACGCGTGAGAAGCCATTAACATTCCAAAGAAATTCCTCAGCCGGGGGGGGCTATACGTGAGAAGCTATTAATCACGCCCGGCCGAGCAGGTGGCGGGCGGCGGAGCGCTGGTCGGGTCCGGTGACGGGGGAGTAGCCGGTGGTCGCTCGGGGAGCTAGAAGGTCGGCCGGGATCGAAGCCGGATCGCCGGGGCGTCGGGTCCGAGACGGGGAGCTAGGAAGGCGCTAGCGATCGCGGGTCGCCCGGGGATCGAGCGCGGGGATCGTCGGATCGCTATTTCGTAAGACGGTACACCGCGATAAATCCCGACGTTCGAGCGTTTCAGTCGAGCGTAGTAGGAAGGCGCTAGCGATCGCGGGTCGGCTGGATCGAGCCCCGGGGATCGTCGGATCGCTATTTCGTAAGACGGTACCGCGATACCCCGCGTTCGATAAAGCCCCGGGGTCGTCGGAGCGCTACTTCGTAAAGCCCCCGGGGTCGTCGGTATAATCGCTATTTCGTAAGACGGTACAGCGAATGCTCGATAAAGCCCCGGGTCATCGGAGCGCTATTTCAAAAAGCCCCGGGTCGCCGGTATAATCGCTATTTCGTATCAGACGGTACCGCGATACTACCCCGGGTCGCCGGAGCCGCCGACCGGCTATACGGGGCCGCGCCGGATCGGCGCGCTCGGTCGAGTCGCTAGTTCACGCGACACGCGAGCGGGGCTATACGTGAGAAGCAATTAATCACGCCGACCGAGCGGGCGTCGGAGCGCCGGATCGGCGCGCTCGGTCGAGTCGCTAGTTCACGACACGCGAGGGGCTATACGTGAGAAGCCATTAATCACGCCGACCGAGCGGGCGTCGGAGCGCCGATCGGGCGCGCGCTGGTCGAGTTAAGTTCACCGACACGCGAGCGGGGCTACGCGTGAGAAGCAATTAATCACGCCGATCGAAGCGGTGACGCCGGAGCTATACGGATCGGGCGCGCCGGTCGAGTCGCTAGTTCACCGACACGCGAGCGGGGCTATACGTGAGAAGCAATTAATCACGCCGCCCGAGCGGGTGGCGGCCCGTACGAATAGCCGCCGGGCCGCGATAATCCCTACGAAACGAGAGAAGCTAGGACGCCGGGATTAGACTGCTCAGCTCGTCTCGCCCGTAGCACCCGGAGACCCCCGTCACATTAACCAGGGAGCGACCCGACGAGGTAGAGGTCATCGTAAAAGCGCGATCGAGGTCCGCTAACGACGTAGAGTAACGCTATAGTCTGACAGCGAGGAAGAACATGGTTAAGAAAACGGGGTATTATTATCTAACAGGCTCGCCCCTCGTGCAATGGTACGATATGGACTACGCTGGTCAAGTAATGTTTTATCGCCA
>JAGTTF010000813.1:0-10606 GCA_019095985.1 Streblospio benedicti | reverse complement strand
TTATATGTACACAGTGACAATAGTGACTTATTGGCTTGTTTCGCTTAGACGATCTTTACGTATTGATATCTCGAAAAGTACTGACCCGATTCACGTGCCGTTTGGTGCAGCGTGTAGGTGCATCTGTCAGCTTCAAGGCGGTCTTTGTTGCAGCCCGATAGCTAGAAAACTGACTGAGCCGGGCGCGATTGATCAATGCCACCCCCCATCCACACGTCTAGCGCTTAGTGTGCTTCATTTTTTAAGAAACGTCACGACAATCAAGAGGTCAATGCTCACCATTCTGCAAAGGTGGTCTTTAATATATGTGAAGTCAGGCAATGACGTATCGAATGTACCAACTGCCGCTGAGCCTCTATATAAAGCTAAAGTGGGCTAATGATGGAAATTGTGTCATTATGGATGTTGTCTGCTAATGAAGTGGCATGTCTCGTGAGGACCACTTCTGAGCCACATCCACACAAGACCGGGGTTACTCCACAAGCAATTTTCAACGCCAAACATCATGGTTGCAGTGACCATTTTTGATAACACACACTATTGTTGCCATTGAAGATCAGTTTCCAACTCGATTAATACAGTTTGCCATGTAACAGATATAAAGCATATAAAGCAAACCTTGTCTAATAAAGGACACCTGTCATATGTCACATATCACCCATATCAACAGAAACTTGTCCCTAAGGTGTCCACATTCCAGAAAGCCATGTTCTGTACATCAAGGCACATTAGAATTCACCTATAATGGATAATAGAGTTAGTCATTCTACCTTTTGAAAAAGATCAGAAATCTTTTGATAGCCATTGTCTATTTCTATAGTTCCTTTTGTCTTCGCTATGCATAAAAATTGTAGTTCGCTTGATATTGCCTCTATCAGACCACAAGATGGCTCGTTGTGAAGCTGAAGTCATTATCTACAACTTTCTAATGGATCACTTTTGGCTCAAACGCATTTTAAGCACACAAATCGTCGATCTTTTATGAAAAAAGCTGAAAATTTGCCGAAACCGGAAGTCAACGCGTTTTTTGAGCCGTAAATCCATGGCGATAACGCACGCTCAGCATACGCAATCATACACCGCTAAAATGGCAATTTTGTTAGCTACACGTGGGTGCAAACCAGACGTGAAAACTCCCAAAACTAACGGAGCAACACAGCAAAACGTGAGCCGGGTCAGCTGAGCCTGAAAATCCGTCCCAACGGGGACGCTGGAGGGAGTGGACTCGCGCTATTGCGAATTACTCGGCCCACAGACGTCACACGCATGCGCAGTCGGTACCGAATGAAAGCTGACACTCCAAGCTACACAACGAGCACAACCACAACGCTGTGCTCCCAGTATTAAGGAAGTAAGACTTTGATGAAATCGGGCGTGAATTCGGGGTCAGGGGACAGAGTTTAGGCAGATTGAAAAATTATAAAGTCCACTGCGGGGTCGGCCGAGAGAGAAGCTGAAAAGCCCCTTAGAATGCTCACGGCCTCCCCTATAACACTGTATCACACTATAAACGGCCAGAAACCTAAGCAAGCAGCAGTGGACTTTGGTGCAGAGTGTGAGCCGCAAAAAAGCTGCCCTCCTGCCAACACATGATTCACTTGTTGCAAAAGTGGTGACAGGTGCAGCCCAGTTCGTAAAGATACTGTTAAACTTGCTCCATTGTGGCTTAACAATGATGCCCGACTCAATGCTATCAAACACACACTCTCCACCCTAAATACAGCAGTAGTTATTACAATCTAACAGAAGGCAGGAGGTTAATTTAGACAGTTGGATCCAATGGTAGTGCGTTTTTTTTGTGAAGCTTGCCTTCAGTGAAGCATTTTACTATACATATATAGTGTGTCTGAATTTCGTCTCGTGCTTGCTAAAAGTAGGCACTTTTTCACTGCCCACCCGTGTGCTGGCAGTCCAGGTGATGTCCAGCAACACATCCTGACAGGTGTTCAGTGGGTTTTTGAGCCACACTCGCCCACAGGCACAGATACGGTCACAGACCGAATTTAAAGTTTTTCTGCAGTGTGCGCTCGTGCAGCAGCAAACACGGGTGCATCAAAGCATTATATGTACACAGTGCAGACAATAGTGACTTATTGGCTTGTTTCGCTTAGACGATCTTTACGTATTGATATCTCGAAAAGTACTGACCCGATTCACGTGCCGTTTGGTGCAGCGTGTAGGTGCATCTGTCAGCTTCAAGGCGGTCTTTGTTGCAGCCCGATAGCTAGAAAACTGACTGAGCCGGGCGCGATTGATCAAGTTGTGTATCTGTCATAGTATTAGGTGCTTATGTTCTAGGCTTACGTCCGAGTTGTAATGAGAGGGGGGCAATGCTCACCATGCCAGCAAAGGTGGTCTTGAAGGCATGTGTGGTCAGGCAATGTTATCGAATGTACCAGTGCCGCTGAGCCTCTATATAGTCACACTATCCAAGGCTATTGCCTCGAGTGGTCCCAGCCTTAAGTGGGCTAATGATGGAAATTGTGTCATTATGGATGTTGTCTGCTAATGAAGTGGCATGTCTCGTGAGGAGGAGGACCACTTCTCCTGAGGGTGTCCACACAAGACCGGGGTTACTCCACAAGCAATTCTCAACGCCAAACATCATGGTTGCAGTGACCATTTTTGATAACACACACTATTGTTGCCATTGAAGATCAGTTTCCAACTCGATTAATACAGTTTGCCATGTAACAGATATAAAGCATATAAAGCAAACCTTGTCTAATAAAGGACACCTGTCATATGTGGACACATATCACTTGTCCCTAAGGTGTCCACACCAGAAAGCAAGTGTTCTTTATGTTTATGAATGATAGAATGGATAATGACTGTCCTTTCTTCGGACGCGATTTCCACTGCATGTGCGCCTTGTAGTTCGCTTGATATTGCCTCTATCAGACCACAAGATGGCTCGTTGTGAAGCTGAAGTCATTATCTACAACTTTCTAATGGATCACTTTTGGCTCAAACGCATTTTAAGCACACAAATCGTCGATCTTTTATGAAAAAAGCTGAAAATTTGCCGAAACCGGAAGTCAACGCGTTTTTTGAGCCGTAAATCCATGGCGATAACGCACGCTCAGCATACGCAATCATACACCGCTAAAATGGCAATTTTGTTAGCTACACGTGGGTGCAAACCAGACGTGAAAACTCCCAAAACTAACGGAGCAACACAGCAAAACGTGAGCCGGGTCAGCTGAGCCTGAAATCCGTCCCAACGGGGACGCTGGAGGGAGTGGACTCGCGCTATTGCGAATTACTCGGCCCACAGACGTCACAAGTATGCGCAGTCGGCACCGAGTGAAAGCTGACACTCCAAGCTACACGACGAGCACAACCACAACGCTGTGCTCCCAGTATTAAGGAAGTAAGACTTTGATGAAATCGGGCGTGAATTCGGGGCCAGGGGACAGAGTTTAGGCAGATTGAAAAATTATAAAGTCCACTGCGGGGTCGGCCGAGAGAGAAGCTGAAAAGCCCCTTAGAATGCTCACGGCCTCCCCTATAACACTGTAACACTATAAACGGCCAGAAACCTAAGGTAGCAGCAGTGGACTTTGGTGCAGAGTGTGAGCCGCAAGCAAGCTGCCCTCCTGCCAACACATGATTCACTTATGATCAAGTGGTGACAGGTGCAGCCCAGTTCGTAAAGATACTGTTAAACTTGCTCCATTGTGGCTTAACAATGATGCCCGACTCAATGCTATCAAACACACACTCTCCACCCTAAATACAGCAGTAGTTATTACAATCTAACAGAAGGCAGGAGGTTAATTTAGACAGTTGGATCCAATGTGCGTTTTTGTGAAGCTTGCCTTCAGTGAAGCATTTTACTATACATATATAGTGTGTCTGAATTTCGTCTCGTGCTTGCTAAAAGTAGGCACTTTTTCACTGCCCACCCGTGTGCTGGCAGTCCAGGTGATGTCCAGCAACACATCCTGACAGGTGTTCAGTGGGTTTTTGAGCCACACTCGCCCACAGGCACAGATACGGTCACAGACCGAATTTAAAGTTTTTCTGCAGTGTGCGCTCGTGCAGCAAACACGGGTGCATCAAAGCATTATATGTACACAGTGCAGACAATAGTGACTTATTGGCTTGTTTCGCTTAGACGATCTTTACGTATTGATATCTCGAAAAGTACTGACCCGATTCACGTGCCGTTTGGTGCAGCGTGTAGGTGCATCTGTCAGCTTCAAGGCGGTCTTTGTTGCAGCCCGATAGCTAGAAAACTGACTGAGCCGGGCGCGATTGATCAATGCCACCCCCACCCATCTGTCATAGTATTAGGTGCTTATGTTCTAGGCTTACGTCCGAGTTGTAATGAGAGGGGGGCAATGCTCACCATGCCAGCAAAGGTGGTCTTGAAGGCATGTGTGGTCAGGCAATGTTATCGAATGTACCAGTGCCGCTGAGCCTCTATACAGTCACACTATCCAAGGCTATTGCCTCGAGCGGTCCCAGCCTCCCAAGTGGGCTAATGATGGAAATTGTGTCATTATGGATGTTGTCTGCTAATGAAGTGGCATGTCTCGTGAGGACCACCACTGAGGGTGTCCACACAAGACCGGGGTTACTCCACAAGCAATTCTCAACGCCAAACATCATGGTTGCAGTGACCATTTTTGATAACACACACTATTGTTGCCATTGAAGATCAGTTTCCAACTCGATTAATACAGTTTGCCATGTAACAGATATAAAGCATATAAAGCAAACCTTGTCTAATAAAGGACACCTGTCATATGTGGACACATATCACTTGTCCCTAAGGTGTCCACACCAGAAAGCATCCTCTGTACATCAAGGCATAGACAACAGAAACAACGATGCATTTAGGTGCAGGATTGCACCTTTTGGAAGAAAGATCACTCAAATCATTCTTCCGCTTACCTAATATTAGATAGCCATGTGTCTATTTGTAGAAAGTCAAAACCTTTACATTAGAATTCACCGATATAAAAAATAGAATAGAGTTAGTCATTCTATTTTGATTTCTCGATAGACTTTGGTAAAGATTTGTGGCTATTACAAGTTTCTATAGTTCCTTTCTTCGGACGCGATTTCCACTGCATGTGCGCCTTGTAGTTCGCTTGATATTGCCTCTATCAGACCACAAGATGGCTCGTTGTGAAGCTGAAGTCATTATCTACAACTTTCTAATGGATCACTTTTGGCTCAAACGCATTTTAAGCACACAAATCGTCGATCTTTTATGAAAAAAGCTGAAAATTTGCCGAAACCGGAAGTCAACGCGTTTTTTGAGCCGTAAATCCATGGCGATAACGCACGCTCAGCATACGCAATCATACACCGCTAAAATGGCAATTTTGTTAGCTACACGTGGGTGCAAACCAGACGTGAAAACTCCCAAAACTAACGGAGCAACACAGCAAAACGTGAGCCGGGTCAGCTGAGCCTGAAATCCGTCCCAACGGGGACGCTGGAGGGAGTGGACTCGCGCTATTGCGAATTACTCGGCCCACAGACGTCACAAGTATGCGCAGTCGGCACCGAGTGAAAGCTGACACTCCAAGCTACACGACGAGCACAACCACAACGCTGTGCTCCCAGTATTAAGGAAGTAAGACTTTGATGAAATCGGGCGTGAATTCGGGGTCAGGGGACAGAGTTTAGGCAGATTGAAAAATTATAAAGTCCACTGCGGGCAAGGCCGAGAGAGAAGCTGAAAAGCCCCTTAGAATGCTCACGGCCTCCCCTATAACACTGTAACACTATAAACGGCCAGAAACCTAAGCAAGCAGCAGTGGACTTTGGTGCAGAGTGTGAGCCGCAAGCAAGCTGCCCTCCTGCCAACACATGATTCACTTATTATCAAGTGGTGACAGGTGCAGCCCAGTTCGTAAAGATACTGTTAAACTTGCTCCATTGTGGCTTAACAATGATGCCCGACTCAATGCTATCAAACACACACTCTCCACCCTAAATACAGCAGTAGTTATTACAATCTAACAGAAGGCAGGAGGTTAATTTAGACAGTTGGATCCAATCAGTGCGTTTTTTTTGTGAAGCTTGCCTTCAGTGAAGCATTTTACTATACATATATAGTGTGTGTGAATTTCGTCTCGTGCTTGCTAAAAAAGTAGGCACTTTTTCACTGCCCACCCGTGTGCTGGCAGTCCAGGTGATGTCCAGCAACACATCCTGACAGGTGTTCAGTGGGTTTTTGAGCCACACTCGCCCACAGGCACAGATACGGTCACAGACCGAATTTAAAGTTTTTCTGCAGTGTGCGCTCGTGCAGCAAACACGGGTGCATCAAAGCATTATATGTACACAGTGACAATAGTGACTTATTGGCTTGTTTCGCTTAGACGATCTTTACGTATTGATATCTCGAAAAGTACTGACCCGATTCACGTGCCGTTTGGTGCAGCGTGTAGGTGCATCTGTCAGCTTCAAGGCGGTCTTTGTTGCAGCCCGATAGCTAGAAAACTGACTGAGCCGGGCGCGATTGATCAAGTTGTGTATCTGTCATAGTATTATTTTTTTTAATTGCTTATGTTCTAGGCTTACGTCCGAGTTGTAATGAGAGGGGGGCAATGCTCACCATGCCAGCAAAGGTGGTCTTGAAGGCATGTGTGGTCAGGCAATGTTATCGAATGTACCAGTGCCGCTGAGCCTCTATACAGTCACACTATCCAAGGCTATTGCCTCGAGTGGTCCCAGCCTTAAGTGGGCTAATGATGGAAATTGTGTCATTATGGATGTTGTCTGCTAATGAAGTGTCATGTCTCGTGAGGAGGACCACTTCTGAGGGTGTCCACACAAGACCGGGGTTACTCCACAAGCAATTTTCAACGCCAAACATCATGGTTGCAGTGACCATTTTTGATAAAACACACTATTGTTGCCATTGAAGATCAGTTTCCAACTCGATTAATACAGTTTGCCATGTAACAGATATAAAGCATATAAAGCAAACCTTGTCTAATAAAGGACACCTGTCATATGTGGACACATATCACTTGTCCCTAAGGTGTCCACACCAGAAAGCATCCTCTGTACATCAAGGCATAGACAACAGAAACAACGTACCATTTAGGTGCAGGATTGCACCTTTTGGAAGAAAAATCACTCAAATCATTCTTCCGCTTACCTAATATTAGATAGCCATGTGTCTATTTGTAGAAAGTCAAAACCTTTACATTAGAATTCACCTATATAAAAAATAGAACAGAGTTAGTCAGGTTCTATTTTGATTTCTCGATAGACTTTTTGGTAAAGATTTGGACTAATTATGTTTGTTACAAGTTTCTATAGTTCCTTTACATCTCAAGTGTTCTTTATGTTTATGAATGATAGAATGGATAATGACTGTCCTTTCTTCGGACGCGATTTCCACTGCATGTGCGCCTTGTAGTTCGCTTGATATTGCCTCTATCAGACCACAAGATGGCTCGTTGTGAAGCTGAAGTCATTATCTACAACTTTCTAATGGATCACTTTTGGCTCAAACGCATTTTAAGCACACAAATCGTCGATCTTTTATGAAAAAAGCTGAAAATTTGCCGAAACCGGAAGTCAACGCGTTTTTTGAGCCGTAAATCCATGGCGATAACGCACGCTCAGCATACGCAATCATACACCGCTAAAATGGCAATTTTGTTAGCTACACGTGGGTGCAAACCAGACGTGAAAACTCCCAAAACTAACGGAGCAACACAGCAAAACGTGAGCCGGGTCAGCTGAGCCTGAAATCCGTCCCAACGGGGACGCTGGAGGGAGTGGACTCGCGCTATTGCGAATTACTCGGCCCACAGACGTCACAAGTATGCGCAGTCGGCACCGAGTGAAAGCTGACACTCCAAGCTACACGACGAGCACAACCACAACGCTGTGCTCCCAGTATTAAGGAAGTAAGACTTTGATGAAATCGGGCGTGAATTCGGGGTCAGGGGACAGAGTTTAGGCAGATTGAAAAATTATAAAGTCCACTGCGGGCAAGGCCGAGAGAGAAGCTGAAAAGCCCCTTAGAATGCTCACGGCCTCCCCTATAACACTGTAACACTATAAACGGCCAGAAACCTAAGGTAGCAGCAGTGGACTTTGGTGCAGAGTGTGAGCCGCAAGCAAGCTGCCCTCCTGCCAACACATGATTCACTTATGATCAAGTGGTGACAGGTGCAGCCCAGTTCGTAAAGATACTGTTAAACTTGCTCCATTGTGGCTTAACAATGATGCCCGACTCAATGCTATCAAACACACACTCTCCACCCTAAATACAGCAGTAGTTATTACAATCTAACAGAAGGCAGGAGGTTAATTTAGACAGCAGGGAGCATCAGCGGTAGTAATCCAATGTGTGTTTTTTGTAAAACTTGCCTTCAGTGAAGCATTTTAGTATACATATATAGTGTGTCTGAATTTCGTCTCGTGCTTGCTAAAAGTAGGCACTTTTTCACTGCCCACCCGTGTGCTGGCAGTCCAGGTGATGTCCAGCAACACATCCTGACAGGTGTTCAGTGGGTTTTTGAGCCACACTCGCCCACAGGCACAGATACGGTCACAGACCGAATTTAAAGTTTTTCTGCAGTGTGCGCTCGTGCAGCAAACACGGGTGCATCAAAGCATTATATGTACACAGTGCAGACAATAGTGACTTATTGGCTTGTTTCGCTTAGACGATCTTTACGTATTGATATCTCGAAAAGTACTGACCCGATTCACGTGCCGTTTGGTGCAGTGTAGGTGCATCTGTCAGCTTCAAGGCGGTCTTTGTTGCAGCCCGATAGCTAGAAAACTGACTGAGCCGGGCGCGATTGATCAAGTTGTGTATCTGTCATAGTATTAGGTGCTTATGTTCTAGGCTTTTAATTCCGAGTTGTAATGAGAGGGGGGGGCAATCACCATGCCAGCAAAGGTGGTCTTGAAGGCATGTGTGGTCAGGCAATGTTATCGAATGTACCAGTGCCGCTGAGCCTCTATATAGTCACACTATCCAAGGTTATTGCCTCGAGTGGTCCAAGCCTACAGTGGGCTAATGATGGAAATTGTGTCATTATGGATGTTGTCTGCTAATGAAGTGGCATGTCTCGTGAGGACCACTTCTGAGGGTGTCCACACAAGACCGGGGTTACTCCACAAGCAATTTTCAACGCCAAACATCATGGTTGCAGTGACCATTTTTGATAAAACACACTATTGTTGCCATTGAAGATCAGTTTCCAACTCGATTAATACAGTTTGCCATGTAACAGCTATAAAGCATATAAAGCAAACCTGTCTAATAAAGGACACCTGTCATACGTGGACACATATCACTTGTCCCTAAGGTGTCCACACCAGAAAGCATCCTCTGTACATCAAGGCATAGACAACAGAAACAACGTACCATTTAGGTGCAGGATTGCACCTTTTGGAAGAAAAATCACTCAAATCATTCTTCCGCTTACCTAATATTAGATAGCCATGTGTCTATTTGTAGAAAGTCAAAACCTTTACATTAGAATTCACCTATATAAAAAATAGAACAGAGTTAGTCATTCTATTTTGGTTTCTCGATAGACTTTGGTAAAGATTTGTGGCTATTTTGAATTGTTATAATATGGTGGACTAATTATGTTTGTCAGTTGCTATGTTTATTGTATTTTATTAAGTTTCAATCTCTACATCTCAAGTGTTCTTTATGTTTATGAATGATAGAATGGATAATGACTGTCCTTTCTTCGGACGCGATTTCCACTGCATGTGCGCCTTGTAGTTCGCTTGATATTGCCTCTATCAGACCACAAGATGGCTCGTTGTGAAGCTGAAGTCATTATCTACAACTTTCTAATGGATCACTTTTGGCTCAAACGCATTTTAAGCACACAAATCGTCGATCTTTTATGAAAAAAGCTGAAAATTTGCCGAAACCGGAAGTCAACGCGTTTTTTGAGCCGTAAATCCATGGCGATAACGCACGCTCAGCATACGCAATCATACACCGCTAAAATGGCAATTTTGTTAGCTACACGTGGGTGCAAACCAGACGTGAAAACTCCCAAAACTAACGGAGCAACACAGCAAAACGTGAGCCGGGTCAGCTGAGCCTGAAATCCGTCCCAACGGGGACGCTGGAGGGAGTGGACTCGCGCTATTGCGAATTACTCGGCCCACAGACGTCACACGCATGCGCAGTCGGTACCGAATGAAAGCTGACACTCCAAGCTACACAACGAGCACAACCACAACGCTGTGCTCCCAGTATTAAGGAAGTAAGACTTTGATGAAATCGGGCGTGAATTCGGGGTCAGGGGACAGAGTTTAGGCAGATTGAAAAATTATAAAGTCCACTGCGGGCAAGGCCGAGAGAGAAGCTGAAAAGCCCCTTAGAATGCTCACGGCCTCCCCTATAACACTGTAACACTATAAACGGCCAGAAACCTAAGCAAGCAGCAGTGGACTTTGGTGCAGAGTGTGAGCCGCAAGCAAGCTGCCCTCCTGCCAACACATGATTCACTTATTGCAAAGTGGTGACAGGTGCAGCCCAGTTCGTAAAGATACTGTTAAACTTGCTCCATTGTGGCTTAACAATGATGCCCGACTCAATGCTATCAAACACACACTCTCCACCCTAAATACAGCAGTAGTT
>JAGTTF010000812.1:0-16407 GCA_019095985.1 Streblospio benedicti | reverse complement strand
TTTTTTGATGGGAAAAAAAAGGATAAAAAAAAAACCCCCAACCCCCCCGGGGAAGCATAAACCCTAAAAAATCATGCTTTTTTTACAAAGCAAGCCAATACTATGTACTCATTCAGGGTTCCCACAGAGTCTGGAGAAGTCATTGAAATTCATATTTTCAAGATCCTGGAAAAGTTATTGAATTTTGTAAGGAGTCGTTGAAAAATGATATTTTATATAAAGTCATTGAAAAGTCATTGAATTTTGGTTAAACTGGTAATTTAAGTGCTGATTGAGCAGAGATAAAATTTGTTGTATTCAACATCTTGATATCTTTCGAAAGTCTATTTTTTACGCGTTTCATGCAGAGACCCCACATGACATACAGTCGGACCCGGTTAAGTCGAATTTGAAGGGGAGTCTAGTAATGACCTCGAGTTATCAGAACCCCACTCGAGTTATCAGAAACATGTCTTCAACAACCCCAATGAGCGATAATGCAAGAAATGTGTGTTCTGGTCGCTATGGTACTCGTACTACGTGTGATGTGGTTTTTATAACAGTATTCCGACCTTCTGACCTTGTCCCAAAACAAACATGGCCGCATACACAAAGAAACATGCTTCTACTACGGTTTCATTGGTTAATATAAAATAGTACACTTGTACAAAGCCCTTTGTCTTGACTGGTCATTGTTCCACAAGTACTAATTCAAAGCTATTAACCGCTAGCTGTTTTCTCCCTCCCGCCTCTGACAAAGGCTCTGTCAACAATTAAACATGGTTTAAATATCACTTAGGTGTTAGCACTACGGTTAGAAGTTTTCCGCCCAACTGTTTCACTGGTCATTATTACGCAAGTACTAATTCAAAGCTGTTGACCACTAGTAAGTATCAAAGAATTAATCAGAGAAGTTGACCACCCGTCCTTTGATCTATTGTTTGGTCGGCATGTGCGCCGGTTAACGTGTAAAAACTACGAATATTTCGACGCTAAATTCTCTATAGTATAGTCATTGTGACAATCAAGACCTGATTCGAGAAAATGGAATGCAGGGTGATTCAACTGAGTTACCATTCGACCTTTAACGAGGTAGACCTTTAATTCCTTTAAAAAGTAAGACTGCATTAGTTTAAATGTAAATGTGGTGGTTTATAGTCGTGATCCAAGTCTTGCTCTCACAACTTAACAATTTACACCAGGTCATTGGCACACTTATTGATCATCAATTGTTCACTTCTCATATGCTTGCATCGGCAGCTCATTCAGCACACAATGCTAATCACCCATACAATCACCCACTCACTCTTTCAACCCAATGACTTGTACCTAATTAACGTGTAGGTGCCACAGAGCAGTGTACAACTGCTTTAGGAATGTGTTTGTTCAATATCCACCACCAGACCCGACCGGGAATCGAACCTCAAGACCTTCTGGTCACAAGTCCAGCTTGCTATGATCCACTCGGCCACAGAAGCACACAATGTATACAATGCATGAGATGATAGAGATTTAGAATTTAGACCCCAATCTAACCCCAAAACAGATCAAAACACGCCAACACAACTTTCCATAGACATAACATTTGTTAAAATACAATGTCATGTAGAATAGATACATAAGCAACACAGCAACAGTTGTAGCTTGCAATTGCCTTTATGTACCTCCGTTTCTTATTGGTGTTAATTAACAACAGATCACCTATAGCTGACTAAAAAATCCAGACACAATCAGCCGCTTTTCCTTTGTTCAGATTTGTGGTCCTTGCAAGCAACAGTGATTGTCACTATTTGTTATGTAATACATCCGGTCATGTTACTTTAATCTGTTTGGCGGGGATTCTGACCCAGTGGCACGAGGAGTAATGACAGGTTGCTATTACCGTACCTAGCCAGTGTAGTGACAGTTCTTGCACAGGTTTCATTCAAAAGTGAAACAATAGAAATTTGTAACAAAAAATAGTAGCATATCTTGACCTATAGCTATTAACTGTACATTAAAATTAAACTTGTTTTATGTAGTCACCTCTCCTCCCATCACCCGCCTCCAGGAAATTGAAAAGTCTTCACAACTTCACATACAAGTATAAAGGCTGGTGTCTCTAAAGGTTAGACATTAGAATCTCCCCCTAGGACCAACATTGTAAAGAGACCACCTACATAATAAGACCATGTTTGTGGACATGATGCTTTAGTGCACCTTCACCCAACTAAACACACATGCATTGTGCTTTCATAAATGTGTATTCTGTACCCACACGTACGCCAGGCACCCGGGGCTAGCTCTCTTGCGCAAGCAGAAAGAGGGGATTGAAGATTGAGGGCCTTTTCTCCAGTGGAGAATAGGTTGACAGCCTTACTGTGCTGACCGTACCACCAAATAAACTTCAACCGAGCCCTACTGGTTACCTCAGTACAGGTGGTAGTGTACTGAGTCACGAAGAATAAACAAAGGCAACATTTGATAGTAAAATGCTGAGAAGTCAAAACTGGTCGTAAGACAAGTTCAACTGTAGAAATAACTGTTACACATGTATCATTCTATCTGCATCTGCCACCCTCTTGCTCTTTATCAGAACCCTACTTGTATTACGAAATGTGATTGGATATGAGACAAACATCAGTGAATTCAACTGACTAGATAGAAAATTTGTATACCGCAGAATGTCTGTATTAGGACTATCTTTGGGCCCAATGTTAGGTGGTCTCTATGCAGAGGTTCATTTTGGTAGCTTTATGAAGGCTTGTGACCGTGGAAAGTGGTCTTCTTATAGAGGTGGTCTTAATAGAGATGTGGTCTTAATAGAGGGTGGTCTTAATAGGAGGTAGTACTGTGCATGTAATTATGTGTGTGATTATTAATTGCTTATTAAACTATGTTTTTATACTACAAAGGCATTTCTCGTTTTATTTGTGTAAAAATATCAGTGCTGAAAGTAAAATCTTCAATACAGTAGAACCTTTGTATTAGGACTACCTTTGGACCCAGTATTAGGAGGTCTCCATAGGGAGGTGGTCTGTATGCAGAATTATTTTTAGAGTTATGAAAATTTGGGACTGTGTGATGTGGTTATAAATTTTAGAGATGGTCTTAATAGAGAGGTGGTATTAATTGGTGGTTGTACTGTAATTCTCTTTTTTTAAAAACCACCATTTGAGACAAAATCTGTTATATATGATTTCAACTCTAAATGCACAGAATCCACACAACTTTGAATTACAATATCACTCTATCTAGATCAAGCCTCAAACGAATACCCTGGCTCCCATGGTATGTATATCCCCCCTTATATATATAATAGTAGTAGTATGTGTATGGAATAAGTTTTGTAAATCATTGTAGTATACATACCACTCACCCTCCCATGATACAGGGGCACATGGTCTTTATAAGGAGGTTCATTTTATTCGTTGTATTAATTTTGGGAGGATGACAAATGGTCTCAATATAGAGGTTGTCTTACTTGGAGGTTCTACTGTATCCTGCACCTGATTTTGGTGGCATTAACACATGAAGCACATGAAGCACATGAAGCTGTGTACAATAATATTAAAAAGTAAATGTGTTTTTCAGGGTTAAGTTCATATGGCTGATGTAAGGGAAATATTCATATACACTGGCGGTGCAATATCGTTTGTTTTAGATTCTTATCCGTGTTAATTAACGACAGCGGACACGTGGCACGCCACATGTTATCTTTGGGGTGATAATTGGTGTCACGGTCACTTGTGGCCAGTTGTTTAAATAGTGGTTCACCGATAATGCACACTGTATGTTGGATGATGTGTAGTTTACGGGACCTTGATTTTTAAGCACAATTGAAAATAACATTGGAACCACAATTTTTTTCTGCTTATTTAGGTTCTATGATATTTCTTCTATCCTTTGATGTATTGAACAAGTACATCGCCCGACTCATAGTCTTAAAAGAATCCATCTTTTGTAACATAAACATAGAAATGATTTGATACTCGCCGTCCATCTTGTATAGTTGTTTGCAGAGAGGTCATTTATGTCCTTTTTTTAAAGGAGGCATTTAAATGTAAACCGAGGAACCACAAAATGTAAGTTGATCTGTACAAAAACATCTTGGAACCACATAGAAAAGGTTTCTCTTTCTAACAGAGAAAGAAGTGTGGTTCTGATGTTTTTCTAAGGAAGATATCAAACTTAAAATCAGGGACCGTTACACTACGTTAAGCTACATTGTGTATGCCGCAAATCAATTGTCATTCAATTGAATTTGAGGAAATAAGCAATTATAAGTTAGAAACATGAGAGAAAGTGACTTCCATACTCATTTTCATAATCATTTACTAAACAATTGGAGCTTGAATGGAAACAAATTGATATTTAGTTTACAGTTTGATTTGCTTTACTAAGGGCCCATTCATTTGCAGTCTAGGGGGCCGGTTAGAAATCGGTGGGGGGACGGGGATACTATAAAAATACTTTTTCGCCAAAATTCTCCTCCTTATAAACCCGTCTCGTAGGTGTATGTAGTGACCGGAATGTGGTGGGTGTTGGGGTGGAGTCTTAGGTGCCTCGCCCTGGACTTACCAATTGAAGTATTCAGGACTCTTAAAGTGACACAGCGACACATCAGATTTTGTGCAGTTTTATCTGTAAACTTGACACCTCTTAAAATGCTTATCTATGGACATGAGACACACTGTCTCATACTTCTATTATACACCTTCATAATAATCACAACCACCTCTCTATTTAGACCCCTTTAGCCCATCGCCCTAGATAGTATTTCGTCATCCTTTTGATCTGGCACCCTGCATAGTTAACCCACTTTTACAGCACACTGTACAGTGGAACCAATTGAGACCACCTTTATATAGAGCCACCCACCGGAAAAACATTTCTCCAAGTCCCGCATTGTCATGCAAAGACATCTTGACATCTACAAACAGGCAAGACCACTTGACAATAGTCCCATAGTTTGTCTTAATAGAGATGTTTTCCTGTCATGAGTGGCAGAGGCAGCGGAGCACTTTACACCCCTTCATAATCATAGAATCCTGACTATTTGGTCACTTCAATAGATAGCTGTTCAGATAAAGTGTCTTGTTTATTAGTGGATTTTATTACTCTGAGACACAGTACAGTAGTGGCGGGATGGCCTGCATTGATCTCTAAATAGAGGTGGTCTCTTCATTGGGGTTTGAAATGATCGTTTAATTAAGATGCAATTTGTAATCCTGATTTTTGCACTGCTATTCTTAGTACTGGTAAATCAATCACTGTAAAGAATAATTGCTAACAATAGAAGAATGTATTGAATTATAGGAACTCCTGGGCTTTTATGTCAATTAAATGTAATGTTATAAAGCCCTTCTAACAACTGACGAGGGTTGATGACTGAATTTGATTATTTGATTGTCTAATCACGAATGCACCACCTCATCAAACACGCTTTGGTACCTGACTGTTAAAATCCGTTTCCTGCTGTGAGAAAGGCTGATAATGGAGATCCTCTCTCCTGCTTTCTCAGCAAAAGAAATAGGGGTTTTTCTTCTTAACTTTCTTCACATGCAAATTTGGAAGTAACATGATTATCAAGATCAGTTCAATTCAAGTTTGGGGTGTATTTAGCACACGCTCATACAGCTAATTCTATAACCAACGCATTTTATTTATATTCTTAATTAGTTAATGTAGTTAATGTTAGTAAAATTTTATAGGATTTATCATATTTCAATAGATTTTTTCAAAACAGATATGGACATCAGTGTATTTTACAGAAATTGAATGTTCGTACGAATTTTGCAATGTAAAATGATGGTTTTGATTTGAATTGTAAAATGATGGTTTTACATTTGAATTGATGTTGTCATAACATATGATATGCATAACCGAATTTCTTGGAAAAATTAAAAGTTGAAATAAAGTCTTGAATATAGATTCAAAATTAATTTTGAATGGCTTGTGACATTAAAAATGCCGTCTTGTTATAAAGATGGTCTCTCCACGGAGCTATTTTGATTAGCGGTTCCATTGTAGTTAATATTCCTTATATGCTTATTACTAAAAAATGGAAAGTTAGATCTAGTTTGAACCCTTTGTAATTAGCCTGTAGCTTCCTACCTTTCCGTGGCTTAATAGTCACATTTTCTACTGCGCATCTTGGTTAATTTTGGGCTTATCATTCAGTTCATAATTAAGCTATTGAAAATATATTAATATTGGAAATATGAACATGTACAGTTGAAAATATAACCCAATCGTTGAACAATGGTGGTTTTATAACTATTTTAAAGTTTTCTCTTTGTCTGAGTACTGCACCACTTTTCTTAATTTAGTGAGAACATATGAGATAATAGTTATACATGCAGTCCTTGACAATCCAGCTGTCCTTAAAACAGAGATTAGGGGCAAACACAACCAAAATCATATTGACCTACATTATGGTGGCCATCTTGGATTCGGGGGTCAATGGGTGAAAATATTTTCTAGCAACTGACAGATTTGAATTCAGCATATACAAATCATGTTTATACCACTAAATGATACATTCTAACATAATATGCACAGCAAAGTTCTATATCATGAAAAATATCCCTGACTGTTGGGGCTGACCTTGGTTTATCAAAAACGTTTATGTATATATACTATATGTAGTTTATTAAGATTATGTCATAGTTTATCTGTTACCAAGTTTTTGGCGGTCATTTTGGATTTTGGTGGCCTTCTTGAATTTGTTTCATATGTGATGAAAGCTGATATGCAATGGAGCATTAATCCAAAATGATGGAATATTTGATATATCATTTAATGTAGATTCCAGCCTCTGTCAGATATTTTGGGCAGTGTCAGGGTACTTCTAGATTCTGTGGGGGGCCATTATGAAAATTGTTGATTTTTCATGAAAAGCTACTCATCTGCGATGTCTATCGCATCTAGTTTTTCATTTGGACCATATAAGGTATTCACATATGCCAATAAGAATTTGCCCCTAAAATGTTACCGACATCTGCCCCATCTCATAGACTATATACCCCATATTGCCACGATATTATCATATGTAGAATATATTTGTAATTAGTCTCTTTGTTGTAAGGAAACGATGAACAACCACGAAGTTCTGAAAGTTTATTTTTTCTATTTCTTATTCAGATATTCATGTCTTCCGTATTTTTAATATATTAAGATTTTTACTGATTGTATTGTTTAATTGTGTTTTCGTGAAATGTGTACATAATCAGTCAATGATCAGTGCATCAAGAAAGCTAAAAAATAAACGAACAAAAGTCACGTGATCGGTACAATATGATAATGAACGTCGATAATAAACTACAAAACTGTAATTTCGTCCGTAGTTATACTCTAGAAAAACATTACTATTAATGAATAGAGATTAAAGAAAATACGTACATATATATAAACTGACACCATCCATATTTACTTAAAAAGTAACAATCAAAAGTAGTTTACAGTTGACCTAAGCACTAATATCGGCAGTATCCTGCTCAATAAATGCCAATTTCGTCCACGTGAGATATCTGAGCTTTTCATGGAGACACCAGGCCTGGCAACCCCACGACTTGTTTCAATTATTGCTTCTCTAGCATACTGAAAAGCAAAAAAATTAAAAATTAAAAAAAGTCAGTGAATTTTAGCCTTCATTTGAGCACACCGTATCCATTATAGTGGGCGTTATTGTGTGACATTCACAGTACTAAGTAGCGTAATTATGTGTGGTCTGCACATTTAATTCTGATGTTTTATTAATGATTTAAACATTAATTCTGGTGTTTACCTTGACTTGTTTTTTTTCTAAATACCACTTGCATAGACAAATACCTCGCATATAGAACATGTATTTAATACACCTGTCAATGATATCTGAAGGTAAATCATTGTTGTGAACATAAAAACTTAAGAAATGACTACTTTTATCTGTATTTAATACATTTTTGTCGTGGTCTAGAGAGGTATGCGTGTCAGGCATTTTTTAATTGATTTCATAACTATATAACGTTTTTTTGTTTTGTTTTAAATGCCATATAAAAGCAACACATACTCTTAATGTAGCTGTCGAAGATTCTGGATTTCCGACTCCATGCCATGGGCAGGTGCCCATACTTGAGTTTACATCTGCCCACGCCATTCATATATTCCGTACCTGCCAACAATAATACATTTGTAAACAAAGTGAGTGGTATCCAATATATTTAATTCGCTAAATTTTGGACTTTTTTTTCCGGCTATCTCTTCTTTAACCTGACTAGCTGGACGCCATCTGACTACAGGATATTGTTCATGGTACTGTGCAGTTTTGCACGAATATGTTTTTCATCGTCAAAATGGTCCTCATGGTTGTTAATTAGTGGTTGAAAAATAGCAGACAGCGGCAGCCATGACAGTGTCATGTGGAGTAGTGTGATGTCATAAAGACACCACTTTGCCAATTTGGGGTATGTGTACATTAAAACCTTCAATCAAGACCACCTCTATAAATATAATACACCACCTCTATTATAAGATGATTTATAACAGTCCCAAGTCTTCATAAAAAGACCACCATTGCAAACGTCCCTAAAGTGACTACCCCTATAATGAATCACTTGACGCCAGTCCTTGGGCAGTCTTAATAGGGGTGTTCTACTGAAGTGTATAAAAATATCTGTGCCATGGAGAGCATTATGTTCCCATTATCATAGACACTAATTTTTGATCCCATAGCTTTTGCATATTAGATGCCAAGTGCGTTTTCAGTGATACTATACTATACTATATAAGTATACTACATCGAAGCTCAGAAGTCCATAGCTTGATCTGTTGCTTGACTTCTTGCTCATTGCATAAGATTCTATACTGTGGTATAAGAACTTCCCTATCTGAATTTACCTTCAGTCTTAAAGGTTGTTCCAAAACACTCTTTCTCCATATCATACTTGATACTTGGAAAGCGCTAAGTTGTCAGTACAATGAAGTGTGCCAATATTATTTATTATTTATTTGTATACATGCACTAACTAACAAAAGTGGTCAGAGCCAACGTTACAAAGTATCACCCATGCCTACAATTTGCACAATGGTGGGTGCTGGAGAAAAGTTGTGCCGTACTCATTCCATACACTTTACTCAATATATCCCTTTCCTATGTCCATGGAAGACATTATACATAAACACTAACTTTTCCTACCTTAGCAGTAACAAAATGACTTGGCTGAGACCTAATTGTACACACATGTACATGGAGTGACTGTTCCTATAGTCACACTATAGTAATCAGGAGATTGTGAAGGGCATTATTTTTTGTCACATAGCTTCAATTCTTTGGCAGTTTTAATATGAAAACTTTTTTGTTTGTTTTTGTTTTTTTCTGTTTCTGCTGCCTTACAATCGAAAAACAAAGTCCTATTTTTTGTGAAAAATCAAATTTAAATTTATTTAGACATGTTTCGACATCTCTAGTGTCCTTCTCAACTTTACAAAATCAAAAAACCTTGATTGATCTTTTTTGTTTTTTTGATTTTGTAAAGTTGAGAAGGACACTAGAGATGTCGAAACATGTCTAAATAAATTTAAATTTGATTTTTCACAAAAAATAGGACTTTGTTTTTCGATTGTAAGGCAGCAGAAACAGAAAAAAAAAAAAAAAAAAAAAAACCCGACCACATGGTGCATACCATATGTCACAAATCTTGTATAATATGAAAACTGTCTTGATAGGATAATTGTACAACCGCAAGGTAGAAGGCTTTTGGTATTATTTACAAGAGGAGAATACTAACTGACCAACATCACTAAATGCCAATTCAGAGTCAATGATAAAACTACCGTAAAACAGTGCACTGACCCGAGCATCGTGGTTCCCGGTCACATTTGGCCAGGCAGTCGTCTAAGGAGATCTTAGGTATGAAGCGTAAATCGTTACGGGGCCACATGGTATTTTTCTCCCTCGCGGTAGCAACCTAAGTTTGATAAAGTGGGATGTTAGACGAACAATGTCAAACCAAAACAATCATAATAGTTTTAAGTTTAAATGAACAACCGCTTCTCATATATTTCTATGTGATTGAGAGAGTGAGCTGGAATGACTTCCTGTCATCTCCCATACCAGTATCTTCTTTTTCCAATGCCAAGTGTTTGTTTGTTACGCTCGTCAAGGTCTCTCATCAAGTAAACAGATTCGGATAGAGGCTGACTGAAGTAGTATCAACATAAAATGCATTCATGTCTCATTTGAGTATTGATATACAAAGGTATTCACCAGCAGCTAATTCCAATGTACTAAATCTTAAAACCAACTTCTGGATAATAAAGAATTAGATTGTGATTCCTACCATTATTTTTGCCGCTTACGTTCTCTGCTAGGAGGATCCCGATGCTGACAATCACAATGGCGTATAGTTTCATGTTTAGCTGTGAAATAACATACGAGAATATTAACATATTTTACACACGCACGCATGCACGCACGCACGCGCACACCCACTCCCACCCTCCCACCCACCCACCCTCACCCATCCACACCCACCCACCCTAACCCCCCAACCGCCCCCCCCCGACCGCCCCCCCACCCCCACCCACCCACCCTCACAACCCACCCACCCAGAGACAGACAGACAGACAGACACACATACACACACACATAAAACACAATTTCACTTTTCTTTTAGAATTTTAGAATCCCATCATTCTAATACATTATGTCGCTTGTCAATTTCGGCACTCTTTTTTAGGTCTGTTAAACCATTTTTACATAAACATTTATGTACCAATTTGCATTTACATATACAGCTACAAGCCTCTAGCGTATCATTGTCTTATAAACTTTGAAGTCTTGATTGACGCCATTCAATTGTATGCATGACATTTAGATATAAAACTATTATGTTTTGAATATAAGTAATAATACATTATGTTTTA
The DNA here is from genome assembly GCA_019095985.1 of Streblospio benedicti. Lineage (NCBI taxonomy): Eukaryota > Metazoa > Annelida > Polychaeta > Spionida > Spionidae > Streblospio > Streblospio benedicti. The sequence continues at coordinate 5,541 of JAGTTF010000812.1, read as the reverse complement.
CAAACATCTATATCATTGGGATATCGTCTGGACCATAATTGCAATGTTACATTATTCTAACTATAAATCATCATTTATAAATGTTCTCAAAATGTTTTCCATGCCCTTGAACACTAATCAGCTTCAATAAGTTGTGGGGCATTAGTAGGAGTGAAATTAGCTCAGGCGAATGATATAGCCCAGCAGAAAATTGTATGTTATTATGACACACTTTTCTTATTTTCATACGTGAATTAACATTACTGGTTTTACTATATGTAATGTATATATAATATGTTATTCTAATATTAATATTCCGTACGTACGGGGCAACCACTGTCCAGACTCATTAAGTTATCTTACTTGAATATTATCAAACAATTGTATACGAATTATAACACATGTTAGTACCAAATATTCTAAGTTTTAGGTTAGTTCTACAGGAGCAATCACAATATTGTGAAATGTTTCGACCCACATACCTCTGGTGTATTATAATTGGTCCACGAGTGGAGACAGCTGGGGGGTCACAGATTCCAAGCGCTGTTCCACGTATGCGTTCACACATCAACCCTGCAAATAATAACTTATCTCTGAACACCTGGCATTATATAGGATTTGTTTTATTGTTTTATAAGTCTAGCATCAATATTTCGATCAATGGTTATAAATATCCTACACTTTACCGGCACTGGCCATGGCCATTTGGGTGGTCATGTTGGAAAATATTATATATGTTGGTAGTAAAGTCAAAGTTATAGCTTGAAACATAAAACTACATGTGTATATGGCACAATCAATGAAATGTTATGGATGTATATACATGTATAGTCTTCACACAAATGAGTGATGCAGTGTTTAGCAGCTCATTGAATAAATGTCAAGTATCATTTTATCAAGTATTATTTAATCTTACTTTAGCATTAAATTTAATTTGTAAAACTGTCAAATGAAAACACACACACACACACACACACACACACACACACACACACACACACACACACACACACACACACACACACACACACACACACACACACACACACACACACACACACACACACCACACACACACACACACACACACACACACACACACACACACACACACACACACACACACACACACACACACACACACACACACACACACACATGTAAACACTATTTCAATTTTAGAATCCCATCATTCTGATACATTATGTCGCTTCTCAATTTCGGCACTCTAAGGTCTATCAAACCATTTTTACATAAAACATAACGCATAAACACACACACACACGCAATATCTGCCTGACCCCCCACCCCCAGCAAATTGTAAATGACCGGGCCCTTACCTTTAAAACTAAACCTACAGAGGGGGGAGGGGAGGGGGTTGTAGTAAAAACAAACATCCCAGAAAAGTGTGGGGAGGCCAAAGTATGCATCATTTAAGCACAAAAATTACCCCTGAAAAGTGTGTGTGTGTGGGGGGGGGGCAAATGATATGTCATGTTGCCCCCTAACAATAAAAGTGTGTGTGTGTGGGGGGGGGGGGGCATGGCCCCCTGTCCCCCCATCCCCACTTCCTACGCCACTGTATAAGAGACAGGCAAGACTTAAGAATGATAATGAAATATTTGACGAGATATTAGAAACATGTTCTGCAAGCTTAAGGAGAGAAAGAGTTGACTCTGTTGGGCGTGAAACATTGAATACTTTAAATGAAACAACACTTTTAGAAAAAAATACAGTCTATTGCCATATTTTTTAACATGCCTACCCAAATGTTGAGTTTAGGTATTGATTGTTACCCTGTTATCTTACGTAAATTGATTTTTAGTTTAAAAGAACGTATTTTTACTAGCTAATATTATTGTTGCAACCCTTGCAGATGCTATGTTTTTTAGATGTTCCAACTTGTTTAAAAGGTGGATGGATCAACTATATTCGTAAAAGATAATGTGATACTAATTTGTACATAATGTATCATTCCAATTAACAATTTCTATGGATTTTTATATGTATATATACATGTAATTTATCTGAAATAAAATTATGTTATGTTATGTTAAATGGCCAGCGACGGCAAAATACATTGATCCACACAGATGTAGTTTTATAACCATTGATTGAAATATTGAAGTTATAGGTCCTATATAATGCCAGATGTTCCGAAAAATACGGTGCAAGTTTTCCACCAACATATACTAGTAGTTTCTAATATGACTACCCAAATTAAGGGGCCCGGGGCCCTAGTCATTATTTAAGCCGTGGGGGGGTCGAAAAAAATTGAGGGGGTCAGAGGTTTGAATTTGAATGTTGTGGGGGGGGGGGGGGGTCAGAAGTTTGAATTTGACTGTTGTGGGGGTCAGAAGTTTCAAAATGGAAGTTGTTGGGGTCAGAAGTTTAAATTGGAAGAATATTGGGGGGTCAGATATTCTGATTCTTGAAATTTTACTGGGGGGTCGAATGTTCAAATTTTGTAAATTTACTGAAAAGGGCCGTGGCAAGCGTTTATATGTCTCAATAAATGTTGGTAGAATGTCCTGATCTATTTTTTGGTATATGATCAATCATTTGGTTGTGTAATTTTGTAATTTTGTACCTAGTTTCATATGTCAACACTCAACACATGCGATTGAATTGCTAATATTTGCCAAAATGCTTTTGACAGAGGATTTTAGTGATTGGTTGGAAAAAATTTCTTGAAGTAACAAGTGCCTTCCGCAAGAATTTGTACCGTTTAAAAATATATCAAAGTTAACTTGTCATAATATGAAAGGACTGGTGCTATTAATTGAATTTAGAGTTTTTGATTACAGCTCATCGGCTCTTATATTAGAGCAATTGTCTGAGCCACTGCAAGCAACTTATGAAATGGAATATGAAACCCTTTATCAAGATTGAATTATATTATGCTTATTGTCTTTCGATACCACTAACTTTTATTTACAAAAATACAATACACACTGTATATATTCTTTTACTTTTTTTCAAAATAACAGATTAAAGATTAAATCGCTTTCTCTAAATTCAATTAAATAGCACCAGTCCTTTCATATCATGACAAGTTAATATATACAGTTTGTATTGCATTTTGTTTACTAGTATTGCATTAAACAAACCGGGGAAAATACTAGTTTCATTCAATCATAGTTTCATTATACCGGTAGCTAAATATTTTTTGCAAATTTGTGCAGCAGATATAATATGACAGTACAATGCTATACTAATGCATACACAGGGCATGTGGAAATGGGGGTGTCATATGCTAGGTGAGTTATATACACTAAAGTGGGGGGGGGGGTGGGGGTGGGGTCGGAAGATCATATTTCAGGCAAATATTTCGGCGTGGAGGGGTAATATGTTTGATTTGCGAACCCGTGGGGGGTCATATATGTTTGATTTGCAAACCCGTGGGGGTCATATGTTTGATTTGCAAACCCGTGTGTGTGTGGGGGGGGGGTCAGAAGTTAGAAACACTGATGTCTAAAAAAAACTTCCGACCCCCCCCCCACATCTTAAATAATGACTCGGCCCTTAAGGTGTTGTTATTTTAAGGACCACATTGTATTATTTTATCAGTCGTTTTTCGTGACAAGTACCAGTGATACACACGTAAATCGTACAGTGGAACCTGCCTGGTAAGATCACTCGGGGAACCAGCCTCAAGTGGTTCTAATAGAGAGGTGGTCTCAATATAGAGGTTCACCAAATTTCATAGATCAATGTTCTGCAATGTACTCAAGCACAGTATAGGAAATGCATTAGTTGGATTGTAATTAAAATGTTCTATCATAGGGCCATGCCATTGCAAAGTAGATTTACATTTACATGTATTTTCATATATCCATGCACTTGACCTTTTAATCTTCCATACAAATTATGCATTTGTCATCGACTCAAATGATCACTTTCATTGACTGACTTAATTATAAGTGGCAGCTCATCACGTTTCTGTTTAAAAATTTTATGATACAGATTGCTACATGTATTTATAATTTTGAAGAGAAATTTATATACTATTCATTAGCTAATATACATATACTAATGATATTTTTACATCTAGGTTTTAAAGATTTTCTTTATCAATGAAATTTAGTAAAACCATACAATAAAATTTGCTACTATTCATGCGTGTCTTCGACAAAACGCGGAACTACGGTAGTCATCGTAGATAGTCTATATGATTAAATTTCTATCCCCTTAAGATATAACCTCTCACAGTCAAATATCCATTTTCATCACTATATCTAAAATCAAACAGTCTTAGGTAGATTTCCAAAGTTCAATGGGAGTCACTAACTCAGCGAGGAGGTATTACCTAATCAACGCTAATAAACTGACTTTTTATGGCACTATTGTGGCATAATGATCAGACAAGGAAATTGCTGTGTGATCCTAATTCTGAGGTAATCATAACGCTTGGGACCCCCAAAAGTGGCCTTAATTCAGAGGTGGTCTTACTGTAGAGGTTCATATTACTACTATATATATGGGGGAAATTCAGAACCGCAAAAAGTGGTCTTAATATAGAGCTGGTCTTAATATAGTGGTGGTTAGGCTGTAGTTGATTTTATATGTGTACGTACAAAATATACAAGATGTACAACATTGATGGAATTATTTATTATAGTGACATTGTGTAAAATACAATATTAACAGTATTAGTAGGAATTGTTATTATTATGGCATTATAATACATTACTACATCAAGTACGGTTGACTGGTTCACATCACCATCGCCTATGAAACTATATATAGTGCAACCTCTTTATTAGCACCATTTGTTAGTGTTCTCAATGGATAGGAGGTTTTTATATCAAGGTTACCTTTGGAATAATTTTGAAGGAATGGGAAAGAAATGAGCAGTTTTATTATAGAGATTATAGAGGCTCTACTGTATTCAAGTTCAACAGCCGCCACATTATTTGGATTAGGGCAATCAGCAAGTAAATAGTAACTCCCGGGAGTATAATTACCTTGGAGAACAGAGGTCACCTGTCCACTAGTCAGAAGCCGCCCGCCGCCGCCAGATATAATGGTCCGAGGCCCAAACAGGCGATATTTCGGTGTTAGGTCACTTTTTAGTTTGTTTTTTAAAGGATGCCAACAGTGGCCCCAAACCCAAAAAGGCAACCGAAAAAAAATGGCACTGAATGTTCATACCCAAACAGCAAAAAAAAATAGTGCTGAAAAAGGGGGTGGGAAGGGGGCCCCGGGTGAAATGGCAAAATTTCCGTTTTTAACCCCCCCTTTAAAAGAACTGGTTAGCTTTGTGTAAACCCCCTTTAAAATGCGCGGGAAAAACCAAAATTTTAAAAGTGTTAAGTAGACTTGCAAAAAATTGCACTGGGAAAGGGATTAAGTCTCCCGTTACCATACCTTGTAGGTTGTTCTATTTACTATGGCCACTTGTAGGATTAAGGACTCAGTATCTACCATTCAAAATACTGAGATAGCCATTAGGGGTCACTTGGCTGGGTACGGGCAGCAAGTAGGGGGGCTTGGTCCCAAACCTATTTCCCCTTTCAAAGGGAAATTTGTTGGGTTAACCCTCCCCGGGTTTATCCCCTT
>JAGTTF010000811.1:0-11161 GCA_019095985.1 Streblospio benedicti | reverse complement strand
ATGAACTTTGGGTTTTTTAAGCATTTTTAACTACCAAGATCGGATTAGTTGAAACTTCTTGGTTAGTACTAATTTGAAAGGAAATCGGATATTGTGACTGCATATATATATCATTGTAAAATAATCATTGGCTTATGATATTCCACGGAACGGAACGGAACAAGATTTCCACGGGGTAGACACACTGTCCATTCACAGTGACTAGTCTAATGTGTGGTTGGTTATCAGTTATCAGCATGACCAGACATTCTTGGTCCTATTAGTGATGCCTAATGACGAATTAATGTCACCTAGCCACCGCATACTTTGTACAAACTAGATCGAGGTAAGCCTTCACTTTGGAAGAATAAATTGCTTACATAATCATTTTTATTGCTGTATATTGTTTCCGCATACCGGTAATAAATAGAACTGTCTGAATGAACATTATTTGAATAACATACATGTGGGCATAGCTTTAATTCATATTTCTACATCTAAGTGATGTGATTACTGACCAATTTAATCACGCAATATCAAATGCCAAATGCCATAATTCTCCAACCTCGTTCCGTTCCGTTCCGCAGAATATAACAAGCCCCTTTGGTGTTGATTTTTTGCGTAACGGAACGGAACCAGATGTGAAGTCTATTTGAGAGACAGACTATATCACTGGGCAGCTGGGTCAGTCTTATTACCAATGAGTAATCACGTCACTTACAGATCACATTTACATAATGGTTCTGATTTTCATTTTACCAGTAATGACCATTGAGAATTGAATACAGGAGTGTATGGTTAATGTACTTGTCTGTCAATTGTGGACACTTGTCTATCAAACAGTGCTATTGACATCAGTCCATCTCGAATCTGACATTTGCCATCCAAGACATCTAAATTCATACATAATTAGCCACAACTCAGTCTGCCGCACAAGAGAAATTTGGCGGCCACTGAAGAAAAATTAATTCACGTGTGATCAGCCCCCACTGTGTGTCCCACACATCTCTTAAGTGACCACAGTCTATCCATCTCATCTCCATCTTAACCTATTAAGAGTAGCCTGGGCAATTTAAGTTCAAAGCGGAGCGTTTTTGGCTTTACAGAAATAAAACTCTATTTCAGATTGGTCATGATTTATATTGTTACAGTAGAAAAATAACACAATACAGTGATACTGATCTTATTATAGAGGTGTGGTATTCACGAAGGGGTGATAATTATTATGCATTTTAATAAGACTGAATCTCCATGTAAGTCATTACTGTTCAAATGTGTTTGCTTTTTATGCAAACAACAATTAAATGAACCTGGTGTAAATTATTTAACTTTTCATAACCATGATGATGTTATATCTACTAAGAATAAGTCACGCTCTCAAAACAGACTGCATCTCTAAGATGTATGTTAGATTGAAGGAATCATTTGACACGTGCATGTCCACAATTATCTTAATGTGCACACCTGGACGACAGCCACCGGCTCTCTTTGCCAAATCACGCCTCATAATTCCCAGTAGCAAACAGGGATGTGGATGTCTGACCGGTGTATGAGGTTCAAAAAGTGCGTGAGACACTGTAATCAATAATCAATACAATGTATCTCGAGTGTTTAACTTGTTGAGTACACACAACATGTATGACGAAAATGGTCAGTATTTTCAAGGTAAATCACAAAATAAATATTTTAGTTCTGTTCATACAAATGGTACGTACTACAGTAACAGTGCAATTATCGCTTATTTACACAGAACTATAATATCTATTTGTAACAGTGAAAAAAAATGATATGAATGTACTTTCCAATCTTGCATTCTTATATTAGCAAATTTTCACCACCAGCAACCCATTTCAAACAATCTCATTGCAATATTACAATACATGCTGGAATAATTGCATGAGAAAATGATCTTTTAAATGAGATGAAAGCATGGAAGATTAGTGAAGTTAATTAAGATCACTCTTGTCAGTTCTTTATTAAACACGCGTAGGGGGCCTTCTACGCAGGGTAGTGTTAATGAGGAGGCCTCCTGGGGATTTCACCTACTATATATAATATATATATATAACAGGTGTAATTCTATATTCTATATATATCCGTATATATATATATCCTATATATATATATAATGAATATATATTATATATATATTAAATGAATAGAAAGACAGAGGGACTGGTTAAGGAAGATTTTTTTATACAACAGTTCAATCCAAAATTGATAAATATATATGTTTAATATATATATAAATAATATATATGATATATATATATATATATACATTATGTTTGTATATATATATAGATATATATATAAATAATGACTTATGAAATGTAATGTGTATAAATATTATATATCTATATATTGTATATATTGTATATATTAATGTTATAATCATTTGTATTTTGCAACAATTTTTTGATAGTGTAATCTCCTTATTTTCATATGTAAATATAATAATAAAAATTATTTGTTCTTTCAATACTTGTAATGTATATATATTGTTTCAATATTTGCATTCCTTGTATAAGACAGCTAGGTATATATAAAATGTACATTTGGAATAAACAAAAATTTATTATACTTTTATCTGCAAATTGAAATTTCTGAACTTATTTATTTTATATATATATATATAATATATATATATATATATATATATATATATGTATATATATATATATATATATCTGCAAATGCAGTTGTTTAAATGTATGTTATATAGTGTATAAATATGATAATCCTAATATAACTCAGATGTATAATGTATATGTATAGCAACTGTGTATGTATTAGTATGTATAGCAACTGATAACAACAGATTATCCTTCTTGACACTGAGTCCTTTAAAACAGTAGAATCTCTAGTAGACATCTTGCATAAGGGATTAAAAAAGTTGTACATTTTAGCACTTTTGGTGTTCAACCAATCAGTGGCCAGGAAAAGTACCAGTATATTCATGAAGTGTGTCTAATTGAGTTATAATAAGGGTCAACATTTAAATGAGGTTCCTCCCATTCCTTATCAAGCATGTTGTTAAACAGTGGCATGTGTTTTTCAGAGTATGGCTGTAAAACATACGATATGCGATATTCATGAGTTATGAATTGACATTCATGGTAGTCTGATACAGTAAAATATCTGTTAAAAATGATAGTATGATAATTTTACATAAAGTAAAACATATAAATAGCATTTTTCATTGTTTCAAATTGTATTAAAATGAAAGCTATCTTTCATATTACATTTCGTAATGAATGATTCATTCAGTACACACTGTACTTTATGAGGTCCCAAATAATCCTTCATTAATATAATGGATTTTGACGGCTTTTGGTGGCGCAATACACCAGTTCGCAAATAGAAATATTAGCATAATGTTAGGGTGCGATCGCAGTACCCGTTTTGGCCGCTAGGTGATTAGTCTCGATCAACCAGACCGTGTGATGGCGAAGACGAGGAAACTGATCTAGTCTCTATCAATGTTTGTCTAAAAAATTCCCAGAATGCACTTAAACCACGTGAAAAGCCACGTGCCTTGATTTGTTTGTCTAAAAATTACCCAGAGTTCATAGATAAGTACATAAATATTTCATTGAGACAGCGATTAGAAAAGTCATGTTGGATGCTATGGGACTTTAAGTGAAGTTGTCTACACAAAACACGCACGCGCGCGCGCGTGTGTGTGTGTGTATAGCAACTGCTTGATAACAGGATTATCCTTCTTGACACTGAGTCCTTTAAAACAGGATATATATATATATATATATATATATATATATATATATAAAATAAATAAGTTCAGAAATTTCAATTTGCAGATAAAAGTAAATAAATTTTTGTTTATTCCAAATGTACATTTTCGACCTAGCTGTCTTATCAAGGAATGCAAATATTGAAACAATATATATACATTACAAGTATTGAAAGAAGTAATGTTAATTTACATATGAAAATAAGGGTACACTATCAAAAAATTGTTGCAAAATACAAATGATTAGAACATTAATATACAATATCAATACAGAGATTAACTATTTATAAATCATTACATTTCATAAGTCATTATTTAGACTCCTCTATATAATAAAAAGAAAACATAATGTATGCGTGTTTCAATCAAATATATTTTTATTATTATTAAATCAAAGTGATACTTTATTCAATCTTGGATTGAACTGTTGTATAAACAAATCTTCCTTAACCAGTCCCTCTGTCTTTGATTCATTTAATTTAAATATATATATATATATATATATATATATATATATATATATATATATATATATATATATATATATATATATATATATACATATATATATATATATATATATATATATATATATATATATATTCATTGAAACATGCACATCTCCCCCTTATAAAACTACGAAATAAAATTGCAGCATACACCAAGATGAGCGTTTGTTTTTGTTCTGCTCAGTTAGTAAGTCGTCTGTCACCACATTTTACACTATTATCGTATGAAGGATTGTACTTGTATTCAATTAGTGCTGCTTATTACTGTAAATGTCCATCCAAGAGCCTAAACAAGTAAAAGACCCATCCCGAGAATGCACATTAGTAGCTGGACTATTAAGACATCCATCTTGAGCAAAGGTCCATCGTGTTTAATTATGCACTCTTTCATTGCCATTTATTTACACCTGGATATTTGGATGATCATATGCGATTATTGCCGTATGGGTGTGTTAATTGATATTAAAGTGTTAACAAATTACTTTAGTAGCCAGTTAAAATTCCTGTAATCCTTCTCGCTTAACGCCGGTCTTAGGGAGGTAAAATGGATTCTAAATTGAGCAAATTTAGTGAGCCTCATAACAAATTGAAAAACGTCATCTACAATTCCATCATCACACATTTCACACAAGGGCTCACTATTGTCATCATTGTAATCATTTACGGCAATAATGTTACAAATGCTTGAACAATTTTGTCACACTAATTGATGTTTTTACACATTGAGCCAATCTATACCAAACATAATCAGATGAACTATTTACAACATTTCTTAATACATTGTGTCCCATACATCCTACGCCCCACATGGTGGTGGCCACCACTCCGGGCACAGACCCTTGTACTGCACAAACTCACTCACTTCTACAAACAGCTCGTACAGAGGCTGGAAGCAGGTGAACAGTAGACTTAGTACAGCCTCATTCATGAAGTGGAATCCCTGAAGTATGTTGACACCGTGATAGTCATCATTGTCCACAACTGATACCTTGTATAAGGCAGAGGAGAGTTTATCAAAGAGAGCTGTGACGTGACGGGGTGAAGACGTGTTGTGTAGTGCCGCCTCCAGGCTGCTGCCAAACGCCAGTGGGAAGGATGGGTAGCTGGGTGCGCCTGAAAATAGCCGCTGGTAGAGTGCCTGCAGTATCCCCTGGGCAAGTCCCGTTTTCTTGTAAGAATCTGACCACGACCATATGACGTCCCAGACCTGGGCTGAATCCTGCTTGCTGATGTTGGTCGCCAGGTTGTAGATCTCAATGATCAGACTCATGTTTTGCCTCGCACTGTTTGGTTCGGGACATCCAGATGTGACTCGCTCCCAGCAGAAGTTGAGTTCTGCGATGTTCTTGACAAAATGTTGCATGACGTTGTGATGGTCTGAGTAAGGAGGAAGTCTTGTGTGGAACATGATGAGGCAAGTGGCTCCCTCTATGTAGATGTTGTGGTCGTGACATGGTGGTAAATCAGGCTTCTTCTGGTGACTGAGCCACTTGTCTAGCTGTGATATCCGTAACACCTGCTCTAGAACGTCTTCATACTCAGTACAGAGGCTCGTGGTCCAGTTGTACAGGCCGTCCGCAGTGTGTCTCTCATATGTATCCAAAACATCATTCTTCTCACTGTCAATATCCTTGACAATCACACAGTACCTGCTCATGATGTTGTCAGTGAGGAATGTCCGATACTTATACAGATCACACCACCGGGCACTGAGTGCCTTGTACACGGGGTCGTGAGGGTCGCTGTACTGATGGCGCGGCTGCCACAGACTCAGCCCATCACCACCAGTGTACATCAGGATAGCGCCTGCTAACAGAGCTCTCTTCTGGCCAAGGTAGATCCGTGGTGAATTATCCTCGTGTGTTAGCATGATGTCCTCCACATATGGACACTGCATATACTTGCGGTACATGTCGGCCATGTTGATGAAGGGTTCATGGGGTCGGTGGTGGGTCGTGTTGTACGTGCACCAGAAATCTGCTATCATCTCAGACGCATCTTTATATCCTTTTGTGATGTGTTTCTCTACACTTGGATACGCCTTTTTCACGTTGTCCTTACACAGCTTCAGTTTGTGTCGAGATTTACACACACCATGGTATGTATCAATGTTATCAAGATACAGACGCTCAAACTCATCATAACAGTACAAGTATTCCCTGACACCATCGGCAATGCTTCTCTTGTGCATCATCTTTTGCTTTTCACCGGACCTGCCAATATCTCTACAATCCACATGAAACACACAGAGTGAGAGAATCATCATGTTCATAAGAATCGCCATTTCGAGATATTTGTGCGACAAGTTTGTATGTTATATTATATCCAAACTGGCCTTAACTAAATAAAGATACATTTATCCAGTTTGAACTAGTTTATCTTACTTCCTCTTTCTGCGCCTTGTTATATCAGAGGCAGTTTCCGCTTGGTTGATCACCCAGCACAAGAAAACATGCGGCATGATATTTGAATAGGACAGTAAAAACTATGTATGTAGTGATAGTACAGTAGAACCTTGGTATCTTGATATTGCTTTTCTGGAATTTTCTGGTATTTCGAAGTTAGTTTCATTTCCTCTCAAGCATATTATGTAAGACATCAGAAAGGTAATTTTAATGTGGTGGAGAAGGTAACATTTTCTATCACAGCCCATGCAAAAGGCACAGTAACCTTATACAGTGGAACCTCTAAATAATATTCATGAGACTCACTTCAAGTGGTCTCAATGGACAGGTTGTCTCTGTATGGAGGTTCACGGTGGTCTCTATATGAAGGCTTGGGACCACAACAAATGGTCTGATTATAGAGGAGGTCCTAGTATTGGGAGGTTCCACTGTAACAATGAGTTGGCTTATGTTGAGTCAAACGATATAAATGTGTTTTTTATGTATTTTGATAATGATCAATTGAATATTTAGTAAAGCACGCGGTGATATAACTAACGATTTATTTAATGACAAATACATGCACGAGATTCTAACGTTCGAGAGTAATATACATATATAGGTTTCGAACCAATACACCACAATTCTCCCACACTAAATTTCTTTGACAGGTTACAACTGATACACAAAAGAACATAACTTAACTACCACTAATGAACGTCTTACATCATGATTATAATCTACAAAGTTAAAATAATCAGTCACATTCTACAATGAAGAACAATAGAACATAACTACATCTATTGAACATCCTACATAATGATTATAATCCACAAGGTTCACAATGATTATGATCCACAAGGTTCAAAATGATCAGTCACAATTCACAATGATTAGTCACTCCATGAATAAATTGAGTTTCTCGGGTGCTTTCCTGGCTCTTATGCGATTCCGTCTAGGAAAAGCTGGAGTTGCTGGAGTTACAGGTGTAGGAATCACTTGAGCAGGTACGGGTTCAGGTTGCATTGGTAACACTCTTGTCGGTTCGGTATAGGTGTCAACAACAGACATGTCAGGTTTTGGAATATGCTCAGTGGCAATTACATCAGTAGATGTCAATTGATTGATATGACGTTTCCAGATAGTCTGATCATCTGTTTTCACCAAGTAATGTCTTGGCCCTAGCTTTTCAGTAATGAATCCAAATTTCCACAATTCTTTGGTATCATAGCTACGAGCCCTCACTCTCTCTCCCACACTGAATTCATGCTGAGTAGCGCGTGAATCTGGCACTTTAACTTCTTTCACTATTCTCAATTGTATATCAGGCTTAAGTAAATCAAGTCTCGTACGTAAACTTCTATTCATAAGCAATTCAGCAGGAGATCTCTTAGTTGTAACACTGGGAGTGTTTCGCATATGTAAAAAATTGCAAAGTCTTTGATGGAATTGGTACATTTGAATTCTTTTTTCATAAAATGCTTGAATGTTTGAACAAAAGCGTTCTGCTTGGCCATTCGTAGCTGGATGAAAAGGTGCTGAGCGCTTATGGGTTATTCCATTCATTTTCATAAAATGACTAAACTCATCAGACACAAACTGAGGCCCATTATCACTTACAAGCACATTTGAAGACCATTCCGACTGAAAATATCTCTCATTGCATTAATTGTAGCCGTTGAGGTTGTTACCTTCATTTCTTCACTTCTGGCCATTTCGAATAAGCATCAATCACTAATAAAAACATGTGACCTTGAAATGGACCTGCGTAGTCAACAAGTATCCCTTTGCCAAGGCCCAGAAGGATATGTCCATGGATGCAGAATTGCTGCTGATGAGTTATGACTTATTTGTTGGCAAGTTTGACAACTTTTTGCTAGTGATTCAACCTTCAAAATCCAGCCCAGGCCACCAGATGTAATACGGCCCAACATTTTCATTTTTGCAACACCAATATGTCCTTCATGCAATTCATTCAATACAGCTGGACACAATTTCTCTGGAATAATCACTCTAATACCCCACATGATACATCCATCATGAAGACTAAGTTCATTAAATCGTTTAATATATGGTTCAAATTGTAAATCACTTTTTTCAACAATGGTACCACTTGGCACTGCATCATGAATAACAGAGAGCACTGGGTCTTTCAGAACTTCTCTACGGATGTCGTCAGCAGTCACAGGTAACACTTCAATTTGAGATACACTGAACACATGATCTACATCTTGTTTCTCTCTCACTGTTGACTTCAATGGAAGTCGCGAAAGTCCATCCGCATTGCCATGGGCTTTGGTATTTTTATATTGAATCTCATAATCATGAGAGGCTAGTAGTAATGCCCATCTATGAAACCTCTTTGCTGCTAATGTAGGAATTGGCTTTTCAGGATGAAACAACGAAGTCAGAGGTTTATTAGGGCCGAGTCATTATTTAAGAAGTGGGGGGGTCGGAAGTATTTCTAGACATTGGTGTTTTCGGTTGGTCATGAAAAACCCACCCAAAAAAAACCGGGTTTTTTGGGTTGGGTTTTTCAGTGGGTTTTTTCAAAGTGGGTTTTATTGGGTTTTTTTTTCAAAATGTCGTTTTTATTTAATAAGTTTTTAAGAGTTCGATAAACCAGGTCTATTTATGGAGGCTAAGAAGATATATGTTGACAAATGAGAAATTTGAGAATTTTGAGAAATTGTTTGTGTACAAGCACTGACTTACCATTGTTCTAACCAGTAGCTCTAACTGACTTCAAATTGAACTACTAACCCTGACACTAACCTGTTGACACTTCAGAGCAATATGCTCAAGTACTTGACAATGTTCTAACCAACTTCAAAGTGACCTCCTAACCAGGACACTATTGACCTGCACTAATTAGTACAATAATGACTTCATAACAATACCTCCAGTAGTGGCTTTGTATTTGCAGAGCTTGTGCCTTTAACTGGCATGTGCATTTGTAATGTCTTTTTGACATTTGGAGCCACGTTTTTAATTATCTCTATTTGCAGTTATTCTGGGGTGACAGGAGTTGATAATTGCTTAAATCAGATACACAAAAGCAAATAGAAACATTTCCAAGTCTGTCCCACTTAGAAAGAAGTCAAAACTTAACAACTTGATACACTAATTACAAGGGCTAACAAATGCAAGTTGTTATTATTGTTCATTTCAAATAACCAGCCAGCTCCAAGTCTTGTCAATAGTCAAAATTTAATTCGTTTTCAAAATTAATTTACTAAATTCATACCGGGTAATCTGTTTTGATTGGCAATTAAAACATTATCAAATATACTGAATAAAAGTTATAAAATAAATTATAATAAGTAATGATATGTGTTAAGAGAAATAGAATGTATAAAAATATAATATCCTGAAATTGAAATAACCCAAAAAAAACCAAAAGCCCAATAAAACCCGGGTTTTTTCAAAAAACCCGGGTGGGTTGGGTTTTTTTAAAAAAAACGGGTTTTTTCCCAACCCTGAAAAAAAGTAAAAGAATTTATATTGTATTTTCCGAAAATAAAAGTTAGTTGTGAGTCGAAAGACAATTAAACATAATATAATTCAATCTTGATAAAGGGTTTCATATTCCATTTCATAAATTGCTTGCAGTGGCTCAGACAATTGCTCTAATATAAGAGCCAATGAGGTATTATCAAAAACTCTAAATTCAATTAATAGAAATTAATTCATATCATGACAAGTTAACTTTGAAATATTTTTAAGCAGTACAAATTCTTGCACTTGCTACTTAAAATTTTTTTTTCCATCCAATCGCTAAAATCCTCTGTCAAAAGCATTTTGGCAAATATGAGCAATACAATTGCATGTGTTGAGTGTTGACATATGAAACTAGGTACAAAATTACAAGATATTTTATACAACCAAATGATTGATCACATACCAAAGAAATAGATCAGGACATTCTACCAACATTTATTAAGAAATATAAACCCTCGCCACGGCCCCTTTCAGTAAATTTATAAAATTTGAACATTTGACCCCTCCAGTAAAATTTCAAGAATCAGAATATTTGACCCCCATATTCTTCCATTTTAAACTTCTAACCCCCCCACAACTTCCATTTTGAAACTTCTGACCCCCCATAACATTCCAATTCAAACTTCTGACCCCCCCACAACATTCAAATTCAAACATCTGACCCCCCCAGTTTTTTTCCGACCCCCCCACGGCTTAAATAATGACTCGGCCCTTATCTGTAATTAAGGTGAAATGTCTACCATACAAATATTGATGAAATCGTTTTAATCCAAAAACGATTGCAAGCCCTTCTTTGTCAAGCTGCGAATAGCCACGTTCAGCTTTAGATAACGAACGTGACGCAAATGCAATAGGTCGTTCATCACCGTTGGGCAATAAATGTGAGATTACTGCACCTACTCCATATTCTGAGGCATCACTAGCTAACAGGAGTGGTAATTCAGTGCTATAATGAGCAAGCACAGCGGCTGAATTCAACTGATGTTTGGCTTCTTCAAAACTTGATTGCATTTTTTTGTCCACTTGAATACACT
>JAGTTF010000810.1:0-10558 GCA_019095985.1 Streblospio benedicti | reverse complement strand
TGCAATCAAGGCACCAAGAAAATCCATATTCAAACCCAAGCAGCAAATATTGATTATTGGGTTTGAAAACTGATATTGATTAGTATCCGTTATTCAAACAGTACTATTGTATTGCAACACAAATATCTTTTGCCTGGGTATATTGATTCTCATTCATTCTGATGTTTCTCCTCAAATTATTCATTTCTTGATTGTAAAGTATACACCATTTCAGTATATCTTAATCTTACCCTATAAGTCAAGCGTCGTTCTAGCGACACTGTTTTGGAACACTTTGACTAGTTTCTTATTGCGTCGCTTCAGCTGCTGAAGCGAAAGCGCTAGATCACCGTTTTATGTAACTGGTCACTATGTATGTCTCTGGACAAGCTAGAGCTCTTACTGATGAACCGTTTCATTCAAACTTTACACAACTATGAAATATGAGGCAACACCAAAGTGATTCTATTTGGGCACTTTGCCAATTAAATTATACTTTCTAGAAGACCATTTTTAATATATTTGTAATGATATTCAATGCACTTAGCCAGGAAGAAAAAAATCAATATTCAACCCAGCACTACATAGCAGCAAGCGGCACCAAGTACTTTTGCTGTTGTCAACAGCAAAAGTCTACTTGTTGGGTCTGCTGTTTGCTGCTATGGGGACAACCATATGATTAGATAATGACTATTAATGAGAATGATACCAAAGATCTTTGATGATAGCATAGATTGTAATTGTGCACTTTAAATCAAGATTTTATTAATATTTTAGTAAATATATCTTAATATGAATGAATACAAACAATGACACAATATTTCTTTTATCTTAGTTCAATGTACTTACATACATAGCTGAAACTATCATTGATTACTCTAATTATTAGTCCAATTCAAACTGTTTCCAGCACTCATATATTGGATCAAATCAATCCCTTTCCATTGAGAATGACATCTTTCACATAACATTTATAATCTCCCCCAACAGTCTATATATCATCTACGTATGCTGGGACCCCTTAAGTCAATAATAGCCCAATGCTGCGTGTATTTTTAATCAAATCAATATCTACTTTAATTTAGCAGTACTGATCCAATCTGTGACCCACGATGGATCCAGCCCGTGGTGCAGATCTTGCTTTTCCGGTCCATATTCGGTGTTCCCATTAAACTGAAGGCCCAGTGTTTCCCCAGCTGCAAGAAAACTCAATTAATTATATATTGAAGAAATGTACCATGTTTAGTAGTGATATATCGTTCACAGCCCGAATATGTGCAATATTCCCCGAGCTTGAGAGGCAACATATGGAGCCCCAGATAAGTGATAAAGGCTACTACTCAGACTAGCTAGGTAGACAAACTGTGTAGTCTCGGACTCGTAAAAGAGAACTTATTTGGGTCATTCTGGGGCACTGAATATAATGATAGGAAGATGCTTGCTACAGGGAGATGACTAAAAGGGAATAAAATTGCCTGACTTGATGCGTCGATGACCCTTAATACCTTCAAATAGTGATCATTTAAAAATAACATCTCATAAAAACGATACAAAAGTAAAGCAAATTGGCAAATTTAAATCTCACACTGGGGATGGTCGCAAACTTCATCCTGTCTCTCGGGTGTTTGCTTGGCACTAAGGAGCTTGTTCTGGCGTATGGACCCATTGGCCCTTCTTGCAAGAGAAAGGTGGTCACCGTTGGCAATAAGTAACGCATTCTGGAAAAAAAAATCACACATTCACATTCTATTCTTAAACAGCAACAAGAATGAGGCATTTACAATTTCTGTTAAAGCCTATGACATTTAAAAAAAATCTCACAAGCAAACGCGCACGCGCACACACACACACACTCACTCTCATGATCATGCACACACACACACACACACCCACATTATAGATATGCACAATTATATTGTAGACTAAATTATACACTATAGACTAAAATAATATTACTCACTAAACACACTTTATATTGATGGAAGTCACACCTTTATATACTTTTTCTTCTTGTGCTGCTACTGCTGTTGTACACTGCTGCCTGATACTTCCTGCTGCTGCTGCTGAAAACAGTTGCACACATTGAATACCGGATTGTCAACTACAGTGTACAAATTGCCTAATTTTATTTAGTCAGAGCAAATCCTGTGTGAGATACTATTACCACTGAATAGTAGCTGTATTAAAAGAAGACGGGATATGACAAAAATGGAATTGTTGAATTAGCAATGAACAAAAGTTTATAATGATGGAAGTCTTGGAAGACATACCTGCTACTGCTGCTGCTGCTGCTGCTGCTGCTTCTGCTGCTGCCTTCTTGTGCAGAAAACAATTACAATGAAAGGACATGTACAATCATACTTGTCAGACGAATTACCAAAGTTTATAATTTTGGAAGCCATATCTTTACTATCAGCACATATTTTTTTCGATGCTGGCTGTTATTGTTGCTGTCTGGTGTTTTGCTGCTGTTGTTGTTGCTGTTGCTGCTGGCTGGTGTAGGTGGTGATGCTGATGCTTCTGGTGGGTTTAATTCTGCCCCAAACTGTTTTAAACAATTATTTTAAAAAGCATACAATTTAAAAACATTTGCAAATTCAAAAATCTTAGTCAAAACTTTAAATCTTAGCAGTCAAATATGGACGTAATTTCGTTTGGGGGTATAACAGTGGTGTATAACATGTAAAATAATAACATTGAAGAAAAAACATGATCTAAATACCTCCATTTCATAAATAAAATTATTTTTTTAGAAAAGAATGCACAAGAGAGCATCTAGAGACTTATTATTTTACATGTTATACACCACTCTTCATTAGTCATTGCTTTCCCTGCATGTCGCTGTTTAACCTGAGTACCCCTTCTTCCTAAAACCGGCCGAAACCGGCCTTGGGCTATCTCCCTCACATCAGCCTAAACTGGCCATTATTGACCTCCTAATGAAAATAAAATATAGTGAAGTTTGGTCATATGTTAGATTACACACACTAAATGTAACAAGTTAAATTGCAGTTTTAGTAAGAGCTATGTTTGAAAACTTCATTTAGTATATAACCTACTTGTCTTGCTGCTGCTGCCACCTGCTGACTATGGTCTCCAGATCGGCCACGCTCAGCATTCGTCGGTTCCAATGTGGATCTAAATATAAATGTTGATTTCTTTCAACAAACAATAGTATATAATGTAACACTATTTGTTGGGAGCTTAGATTCAGAATAGACATGTAAAGATATGGCAGAAGCTATGTTGTTTTTTGCTGATTAAATAGGAAAACAGTGATATGTTTCTATACTCTGCTTTGTTCTTTATGTACTTTATTTTTTTTGATGTTTTATTTACATTTGATGGTGACGCATTTCATGACAATACATTTAACTTGGAAAATATACCCATGGTACCAAAGAAATCCATAATTTTATACTGGACACAGTAAATCTTCCATTTACAAAATTGCCCTGGGCCTGTTTGGTTAAGTGTGTTCTTTGAATTAATTTCTTCATGTCGTATTTTAGTATTTGTATGAATTTTTACTCTTTGAGAATTTGTATCGTTAAAATTATTAATTTCTGTTAACAATATACATAAAAAAAGTAAGATAAACTAATTAACCAATTTACATGTCAATAATTTATTTAACTTTATGTACACTAGATGACATAACTTTAAAATTATCTAATTAAAATAATAGATAAAATTATTGCATATAATCAAAAACAATATTAAAGCTTAAATTATCTAATTAAAATAATAGATAAAATTATCACATTTATTTAACTTTATGTACAGTAGATGACATAACTTTAAAATTATCTAATCAAAATAATAGATAAAATTATTGCATATAACCAAAAACAATATTAAAGCTTAAATTATCTAATTAAAATAATAGATAAAATTATCACATATAATCAAAAGCAATATTAAAGCTTAAATTCACAAGGATATTGAACAGTCACTTTTATTCCATGGTCTCCGGTCGTAAAAATAAACACATTGCAAATGCAAGACGTTCACACAATTTTCACAAGTTTGGTCAGTGAGTGATAATGTGGCAACACTATAAAAACGGGACAATATCCCACATGAATGATATCCTATAGACGTTATAGCAGCAGCACGACTTTTCCTATAGCTTTACAAAGTATATAACAGCAATAAGCAAGAGTGTATCCATTTCTGTATTGAATATTAAAGAAAATATTGTCAAACCACAAAAAAATTACCACACGTTTCAGCCATGTTGATTGTTGGCTGGTGTCAGTGGTGAACGATTTCCCATATTGGAGCTGGCCACACACACAATTAAAACACAAATATTTTATCCACTTGCAGACATAATTATAGTTGTTTACTTCTAAAATAAGATACATATTCGTGTTACCAATAAATTCACCTTTGTCATAATTTATAAATCTTTAATAAAAACACATAATTTTCGGGGGGAGATCCCCGCCAATGGGGGTGTCCCCCTCCCCCACCCACCCTTTCTGGTCATAAATCACACAGCATGTCCCCCCTACCCCCTCTGGGGGCACCCCCTGGCCCCCCACACAGAAGGTGGGTGTCCCCGATCCCGCACCCTCCCCCTGCGTATCCTTTTATATCATTAACTGAAAAACAATTCCTGCGGTGCCTACGGCAAATTAAGAACTTGAAAGACAAAGACCTAAAATAGTTCAATGTCCAATAAGAATCATGAGGACAACAATATTTTGGGATAGGTCTAATAAGATTTAGAAGATGGGTTTGACAGAATGATACACTAACAGGAATCCCACTAACTAGATGTTTCAAGGTGATTATGCCCTGTTAATTTTGCTGTAATTTATTCACTAGATTGCAGAAAAATGCATCACATTTTCAAAAAATTTAGGGGGATAGCCCCTGAAATTTTAAAGTGTGTGAAAAATTGATAGCCTCCCTCAAACATTGTGAAAAAAAACAGTTGGTCCTGCCCTAGAACCCTGACCACCCTGTCATAAATAAATGTACATTTAACAATTTCATTAGAGATTGACTTGGCACAGCACATGACATGTAAAAAAACACGATTATCGCAGAAAAACGGCTTGTAAAAGAATGCTATTGCCACCTAATCGAACGAATAAAATTTATCCGACACGATTAAACACTAACACGTTTAAATAACGATGTAATTTAAGAAATATGTAAAAAATACCTAATAAAATTTGTCACATCCGCCATATCTATGTGTATTTCGTCATAGTAAATCACGCTCACACGAGAAATGATGACGTATTTCTGACATCGAACAAACTAATTATTGCGCCATCTCATTGGCTAACAGATGGCGCAACTACCAATAATATTTAACGTTACATTCGACTGACTACGCTAATCAATGATTAGCCTTTACGACACACCGAAATAGGTCAACACCGACCATACTGCAACGAGATAAGGAGTAGCGCTACAAAAGCTTATTATCATAATTTATGCATATGTGTGCATTTTTCAGAGAAACAGCCTTAATCAAGCCAGAATCGTAGTTGCATATGGTTAACATAGCCCTTTCGATAAACGATATGTTAGCAGACAGGTAGGGCGATAATAAAGAGCAATTTTGTCGTCTTGATCTGGGGAGTAATCGATAGATTTCTTAAAATATTTACAATATTATGGTCTCAAAGTGTGATAATAAGAATCACCATCAATACTTTGAATAATGGAACCTTTTAAGTGCAAGCGGCTGGTGCAGGTAACAATATATTTTGATTTTTTCATGTAGTTGAACTTTGTTCTGCTGGTGTACCCTGATTTCCGGGTAAAACGCAGTATGTTGCTTTATTACTAGTGAAAATCCAGCGTTTAAAGTATGCAATCACGGTCTCATTTTCTCCTATGAAGTTAGAATTGGCCACGAACAAATGCAGAATAAAATACATATATCACAACAACGACATTACTATATTTATTTCTTAGTGATGATAAAGATTAAATGTTGTAAAATTAAAGAACTGCCAAATTTTCGGTCCTGACGTGTAATTCAATACGATTTCCACCAAAAAACAAAAATCTCGAAAATCCCTTCTAATAGAGCCCCCCACCTAATACGAACAGAGTTCGTTGCTAAATAATTATGATAATTGTAACAGGACTTCAGATATTTAATACTATAACTTTCACTTTCACTTAATTATGCATAATTTTTTTCAGAAATACCTATGGAAAACTTGAGGCACATAGAACAAAGTGACATCCGTCAAGTAAATGTAGAGGACTTCTACAAGTCCATGAAGTGCATCAAACCTTCAATGAACAAAGCCAGATTAAAAGAATATTTCAATAGATCGGGATGAGATGAACTGACATCATTGAAAAATATGGCCTTTGCAAACAATAATTGCATCCGCACTGTCCATATGAAAGCAGCGCAACCAAAGTTGGTGACCATATTGTGTAAATATTTCCAAGATGGTGTCCACGGAGCCTCCAAAGCTTAAGAGGGGGTCTAGGAGCCAATCTCCTTTACTAGTGTCAGTCACAATATAATCATTTATATATTTTTAACACTCGTAGAACTAATATCTTATGACTTGTATTAATTTGCATGGCATTAATTATAAATGAATATATATTTGATTTCAAAGCTACTGTGTTAATTTATTAATTTTTTCGTTATGTTATAACAGTTTATAAAACTTTGTTAAGACTTGTCAAGATTAATCATTTATTCACATAAACACATGAATTATTGTTACATTTATGTAAATTTTCATATCATTAAATGTTTTTTTGTCTTGTTTTTTATGAAAATAATGTATAACTTTAAACTTTGCTATGTAAGTAAATTACAATTAGATTGTGTTGTTCAAAAGTTTCTTATACTGTGATAATTGTTACGTGACTATTTCTTAATATTTTAACATGTACTTACATGTTAAATCTGGTATATACTTAGGTGTTGTCTCATTTCCACACCGATAAAACTATCCAGTATTCAGTGCAATTGTCTCATACCCATGTCTGTTGTAGTAATTTTTACTTTTGATTGCATATTTCTTAAAAATTTAACAATGATTGTGTATTGTGATGAAGTAGCGAAATAAATATTAATAAAAATAGAAGTTCTTAAATTCAACTTAATGGTGTATTATCAATGTTCTATCTATATATAAGTTTATCTTCTGCTACTGAACAATACATAGTATATATGTAGAACAGTTAACATATTTTAATATTTGAAAATATTTTTTCATATTAATGAACAAAAATCATGAGTTGGAGACAACACAACATAAAGCTGATTAATCATATTCTACTAAGTATACTAGAGACTGGTAAGTATTGGCATTTTTGAATGGATTAAGAGTACAGGAAATACTGGTATTTTACACATACAGTACAAACTCTTTTAACCAATGAAGACAGATATCCCTTATCAGTATTGTTACATTATCCGGACCATCTGCTATAACCCCCCCTCCTTTTTTTGGACATGCACAGGGCTGATGGACAAGCACATACATGCACAACTATCAACAATTTGTAATCATGAGGGTGAAAAAACAACACAACTGGCATTTTGACGAGATTTCAAGGAAAGCCCTTTGCTCTAACATGGTTATTGTAGTTAGTAACAAACCAAAATTTTTTTTAATTAAATTCATAACAAAATGTAGCTGTATGGCTATGGCACTGGCAATAAAATCATGTCCATCACCATAAGAATATTGGTGTACCATGTACAACTTCAAACCAAATGAGGCGATCACTATTTGATTCCTTGGATGACAACAGCACTTGATACATGAGTTTGTCCTCTGATAACTAAATAAAATGGTTAACAAACATGTTCTGTATATTTTGCTGACGAAAATCCAGAAAAACATAAGTTCCAAAAGAATGGATACACAGTCAGCCTCAATGGCAAAACTTAACCTTCATTGTGCAATGTGTACAAATATCAATTGAGGCTTATGTCATTCATCCCTAAAGGTATATCCCTTTATTGGTATTCACATCATCCCTGGCAAGATGGACATCGATTCTGAGGAAAAGCTTTATATAAGTTTCCAGTTTCATGACCATAGAAGAACCTTTGACACAGGATCAAACATACTATGTTCACAAGTAATAGGTCTAGTTGGTGGATATATCTTTCTCCCATTTGGAGATTCAGTAAGAATAATGTTTTCTGACTTTCAAATTCAGAAGATATAAGCTTGATAAACATGTGCAACTCAGACAGGTAAATTACCAGCATGGGGAGGATTTGAGGTAGGTGGGGCTTTTGAAAGGGACGTGGTAGTCTAAAGCTGTACATCAGTACAAAGTATGTAGAAGGATGTCATTGTAAACATATAAAGTAGAATTTAACCTCTTAGGTATGTGTAAACTTGTCTTGCATTATTGGAAATCAATTAGTACATGTATCTTCTATACTGCAAAGACAAAACACATTTTTAACGATCCTGCCGAAAGAATGATTGTAGTAAAGAACATTTGTTTTGTACATTTTTATAGGTTTAACTTGAAAATCATACTCTATTCGACTATTTTGAGAGGAATTTAATCGAGTCTCTTATATGTGTCTGTGGCAAAAGCGATAGAAGACCCTGAGCATTTCTTTAAAGACTGCAGGCTTCATGATAACACAAGACAACAAACATTAGTAAATTTTGAAATAAATCTTAGGCATTTCCCAGTGGAGGAGTTACTTGAGGGAAATCATAATGAATCTGAAATATATAATGCAAATCTATTTACTGCTGTACACTATTTCGTTAAAAATACTCACTGGTTCTGGTAACTGCTGCTTGGAAGATACTATACCTCGCCATATGCTATTAAGTCACTACAGAACAATTCTATTTTTACTGAACACTTTATTATTATGTCATTATAGAACAATTTTAAACTTTACCGAAAGCTTGTTTTTTTTTTTATTTTTTATTTTTCTAACTTTAATTTTATATATTCTATTTTTGTTGTATTTCTGTTGTATATTTGCATCATATTTTATATTTGGCACTGTCATAAGGGTTGACACTACAGGCAATTCGCCTACGTCATACCCTTTGACCCATTGGAATTGATTACTAAAATTTGTACCTTGTATGCTTCAATGAGTCAATAAAAAATATGTTTAAACTAAACCAAGATATGATGTCATAGTCATTATTAAGTACTGTTAAGTATTGTTAAGTACTGTATCTTTCTGTTATTTTTATTCTTCATTCCTGCTGAGTGGAAGTGGAATATGATGAAAGATCTTCAGAGGAAAATTGTAGAAAATATTATGTAAAAGCCCCAGGAAAAGGTCAAACAAGTTTTATTTTTACACTTTTGTCCACTGCATCATCATTGTTACGGTTTCACATGGTCAATGGAGGAAGGGAGAAGGACCGTAATGGCCAGTTTATATTCTTTTTATTGAAAAAAGCCCCGATGTTTTATATTATGATAATGCTTGTCAGGCTAGTCAATACATATTGAATCATGAAAGTTTTTTTTTTAAGACAGTCTCGTTTTTCATGACATTTTTTCATTACACTCATAAATGTCCAGATATTTTTAAGTCCAATAGATTAGTCATACAGTAAATGTAATACTAGTATATGTGAACAATTCAACAGGTACATTAAATATTTGAGACCCAGTGCAAGTCATATGGGGCAAAAGTACATTTACATATTGTCTACAATATGTCATACATAAATGAAATATGGACAAAAATGCTTGGTGGGAAAGGAAGAGACAAAGGAATTTGAAAACACAGGAAAGAAGTATTGTATCAACTATGAGGAAAGACAGCTGTTTCTTACTTGGAACTGACTAGGCCTTTGCCCAGAAAGAAAAAACAATGGTCTGTTAGTTTTGACATATTGAAGAAAGATGTTTTGAGACCTTTATATCAGAATCCTTGTTCATCTTTAAGTATCAATGTAGCCTATGTAAGAATGCACAGGCTAAAAGACTTGTAACTCAAAGTGAGCTTCAAAAAGAAAAGCTGTTCGGTCTGCCCTATAAAAATGGTCTGTTAGTTATTGACATATGAAAGAAAGTTGTTTTGAGATCTTTGCATCATAATCCTTTGTGCATCTTTGAGTATCAATGTAGGCTATGTAAGAATGCAGGGCAAGAAAGGCAAATCAACATTAGTGTGGACTTGGTAACCCACCAGACAGGGCTGTCACCTTTAAGAACACTGACAGTTTTATTTTTTTAAAAACAGGGTCAGCCAACAATACTGCCTTTTAGTGTGAATAAATTAACACCTTATTCGCATCACCCTTTCAAAACAAATAAAAAAAAGAAAATTGTCCGGGCAAGTAAAATTCCCATTGCCGAAAAGACAAGACTCCCAAACCAGAGGATGCTGAGAACTGTATGTCTCAAGTTAAGGCGTCAATACATACCAAACCAGATTCCATTGTCGTCTGATCTAGTATCTCACCATCCTTTTTAGTGTGAAAAAATTAGCAGCTTATTCGCATCACCCTTTCAAAACCTTTTGCAACAAATAAATAAAATTGTTCGTACAAGTAAAAATCCCATTGCCCAGCTTGCCAAATGACTTGGTGGGAAAAAGCGATAAAGGAATCCCAAAAATCAG
>JAGTTF010000809.1:0-11054 GCA_019095985.1 Streblospio benedicti | reverse complement strand
TATGCCAATTCCAGAGATGTATGGCAGCCGCACGGCAAATATTTACTGTGGGTTTATGATTGCCGTACGGCATATTTGCCGTATGGCAGCCGCACGGCAGCCATCCGTTGGTATGGGTTTTGCCCCTAAAGAGTTAAATCTAAATTGGCTCCTAACTTATAGAATTCCAGGCATAGGCGTAATAAGATATATATGTAAGCCAAACCTAATTATCAAGTATCAAGTCCTATTTGAAGGTCAAAATACACCAAAAAACTTAAACCTTTATTCCCCACAATCAATTCATATGCTATAAAAAGAATCAAGCAAAACCTATCATTCTGCTGCGAAAAGTGAAAACACATTTTATGGTATCGACAATTCAACCAGAACTTCAATGAGTGAAATTTTTCATGCAAGCTGATTTCATGTTTAAAAGAATATAATTCTCTGCAAATAATTATGAATTCTTCTTTTTAGAATACAAAATATAGAGGATTACCTGGATGATCAGTTTTTTAACAAAGCGGGTACACATCTGGATAACAGAAATAAGGTGAGACGAAACAAGATTATAAGTATTTTTGTAAATCCTTGCATGTGGGTCATGTTTAGAATCTATCAATTACATAAATTATTCTTATTTCATTGTGACACTTTTCTTGCACTTTCAAAACAAAGTTTGTTTTTCTTGCATTGGCTGCTGTGGCAAGTTAACAGGAAAATATATAGTATAATTGTTTTCATCCCTATTTTCTATGTTAAAAATGACATTAATTACGCACCATTTGAGCTCAGGTGTGGGGTGGAGGCGGAAAATCAATTATCAAATTTGATGAAAAGAGCAATTACTGATCACTTAAAAAAATAATGATATTGTCGGATGTCAGAAAATAAAAAGATAATGCCCTCATATGTAGGAAAAAATAAAATCATGGCCAAAAGTGGTTATAAGGTTGGTTTTATATATTGATGAAATTATTGGATATAGTTTTTTATGTTTTTATGTATTAAATTTCCTGTACTGATGTTATTTTGTATGAATAGCATGTAGTACTGTGACACACTGTGGTATGTGCTAATGTAGTGACAAGGAACTAGATCATGTTGTGATACAACGTTGTTTCTTGCTTAACACGCAATCATCAGTCACAAAGTGGTAAGAACACAGGAAGCATAAGAGCATATGAACATAATAGAGGGCATGACAATGTAGTATCAAAATACAGGAGGTTGAAATTATACTTTGCAAAAAACATGGGTATAAAAAACATGGGTATAAAGTCTATTGATTATAGTTGCATAAGAGGTGTTTCTTCCGGTGTCTGCAGCTGGAGGCCAGTTCATTTCTGCTGTTCAACGTGGACATTTCTGGTTTTGAAAAGTATGAAATATTTCTCAGTAAGGCACAAGTTGCAGGTTTTTGAAGCTGTTGAATATGGTCGTGCATGTGCTATAATCTTCCAGGAAATAGTGTGGTTGATATTATTGTCTTTGAGTTGCCATATGTGCTTGCTGAGTGCTGTGACATGCCTTCGCGTACTATTGTTGAAGCTGTGTTTGTGGGTGGTATATCTTTGCTTGAAGGTTCCCTCAGTCAGGCCGATGTAAGTTTCTTGAGTGCTGTTGTCATTTCTATGGACTGTAGCTTGGTATATAATGGATTTATCAAGGCATTTATTTTCTATGGGACATGATGTGGGTTGCCGGCAATTGCATAAGTTCGTGGTTGGGTCCTTGGGTCTTCGTAGTTTGGATTTATTGTGTGAATCTATAATCTGCTGGAGGTTGGGCATGGTGCTGTAGCTGACTTTAGTAGAGTTTCTATTGAAGATTTTGTGTAGTTTATTTTCTTTGGGGAAGTGCTCATCTATTAGCTGAAGAAACTTTTTGTAGCTACATTGTCATTTCCCTGTATGGGGTTGAACCATAATATTTTTTCTTTTTCAGAGTTGTGACTGTTGTTTTGCGTGTTAAGCAAGAAACAACGTTGTATCACAACATGATCTAGTTCCTTGTACTTTCTTTAAAAATATATAATTTGCTCCGCCATAGTTGAGCACTCTTATGAGGTAGTTCAGACTAATAACATATTTCTAAAAATTGTTTCATGCATTTACCATGCAATCTTCAGGAAATAAATGATATGGAACCATAACATTACATTTCAATCTACAATAATAACAATGGTACTATATTACTGAAATGTTGCCTATATAATAAATTATACTCAGCAAATGTTCATCAGCAGGAATTTATTTCTGTGTCTACATGTGTTTATTAGCTCTGATGTCTTGTTTAGTGTTGCCATTTCTCTTTTGTACATGATATAGAACTTTTCCAAAGGACACAAGTTGCATTGTTTAGATGTACTATTGTATGTGCTTGCTTTTCCAACAATTTTCCATGTTATTTTGTAGTCAATATTTTCATTTTTCAATTTCCAAATGTGTTTGCTCAGTTCTGTGGAATTTTTCAAATTTTCTTTTATAAATTACTGTTTGTGATTTCCAAATCCTGTTTTGAAAGTAGTTTCTGTAAGGTCTATATATGTCTCAGTTGGTTTGCTTTCTGCTGTTATTGTTGCCTGGTACACTATCAATTTCTGGAGACAGTTTCCATTCAATGGGCAGTCGGCTGGTCTTCTGCAGTTGCAGGTTCTTTCCGGTGCCGGCTCTTTTCTTCTTGTTTTGTGTTGTGACCATCACAAATTGTTGTATTTGTTGTTGTTGAATATTGCTCGCTTTTTGCTATTGCTTTCCAGGTAATATTGTAGGTTATGTTTCTGTCTTTGAGGTTCCAAATGTGTTTGCTTAATGCTGTACTATTTTGGAGTTTTTTGTTGTTGAAGGAGGTTCAACAACAGCAAATACATGCAATCTATGCCTAAAAGAAAAGTTGATTATAATATGCAAACCAGAAATGGCCACCTTAAACAACAGACACGAATTGTCCACTGAATGCCCACACAGAAAGAAATTCCCCCATGCAAACCAATACTCACCATGAACCATGAGTATAAACAGAACCCCACAATATCAAATAGCACAAAATACTACCTTACAATATATTGTTTGGTCTTCAAAAATGGCTCTGATGAATGCTATGCATGAAACAAATTTGTAAGCAAACTAAATTCAATGAAGCTACGATCATTGTTAACAATTAAAATTTAATTATACCAAGCTCTCAATTGATTGTGCACTCTATAAAGTGTAAGGATAAACAGATTCATAGTATATATATATGTGTGTGTGTGCGTGCGTGCGTGCGTGAGTGCGTGCGTGCGTGCGTGCGTGCATGCTTGTGTGTGGTGCCTCTTCTACAATTGTCACTACTATTTTGGGACATGCTTGCTTTTAATGTCTTGCCGTTGTACTTGGATATTAATTGTATCACGTTATTCCTACATCTGTAACTTACTTTTTGGGTGTTTTATTTCAAGATTCACATGCTGGTGGCTTATAGAAAAAAACAGAGAAATAATGAACGGAAACTTATAAATGAAAAGGAGGCATTGAAAAGTAATGAACAAAAACTAATAAATGAAATTAAGACGAGAAGACATACCGAAGAAAAACTGAAAAATAAAAATGAGGAGCTCAAAAAGGACAAGCAAAAACTAACAGCAGAAAAGGAGGATTTGAATGATAAAGAAAAAAGGTTTAAATGTAAAATAGCAGAGTTGAGATGTAATGAAGAAAAACTCATGGATGAAAATGATCGTTTGAGGAAAGAATGTCGTGCCTTGAAACAGCAGGTAAACCGATAGCTGATATTATATAATAACGTTGTATGGGGTAACTCTTTGTTTAAGGTCAACAATGATAGCTTGTTTGATAAATATCTTATAGAATCTGGTTATATATATATAAAGGATGTGCTTAACATCGATGGCAACTTTAAAGAGGATATTTTCACCAACATATCAAGCAAGCAAAATTACTTTAGAACAATTTTCCTGTCAAAGAGTTGTCTCAAGGCATATTAAGAAATTATATTTTCAATTGATTTTGGCGTACTTTAAAGATTTTTATAAAGCACTAATTTCAAGGAAAATTATTGATAATAAAAGTTGTAAAAAGTGGTCAGCACAATTTGATGAAGATATTACTAATAATCATTTTTACATGAATAAGATGAAACATATTATTGATGCTAAACTAGAAGAATTTAACTATAAGTTGTAA
Organism: Streblospio benedicti; assembly: GCA_019095985.1. NCBI lineage: Eukaryota > Metazoa > Annelida > Polychaeta > Spionida > Spionidae > Streblospio > Streblospio benedicti. The sequence continues at coordinate 6,885 of JAGTTF010000809.1, read as the reverse complement.
AATGTCAAATAATATGTATATGATAAATGCTTTTGATTGATTGATTGATTGTCACTACTATTTTGGGGCATGATTGCTTTTAATATCTTTCTGTTGTGCTTGGATATTAATTGTATCACGTTGGTTTGCCCACCGCGCCGCCCCCCGGCCTCTGTCAAGGGGAATGCGGTGAACTGACAAGGCCGGCAGTAGTGTATATTTCCACTTTCTTCAGAGTACAATAATTAAGCTTTAAGGATAATTAGTAGTTATTACATATGAATGTAAATATACATTAATTTATCAATAGTAGGATAATAAAATATTCTATATAAATATAAACAGACAGATAATTATTATAATTGAAAATTATGAGAAATGAATGTTAATCAAATTAAATATACCATTATTCAGTTACAATTTCAATTAAGTCAGATAAATCTCTCACTATCAAGAATATAGTCATAAACTGATGCAAAAATGACACAATTTTGTTCAATATCGTTTTATTGTCTCCATATAAAATTACATCAACACTAAAATTTGATAGTGCATTTACAGTATTGATCAAACTTGTTCTGTTGGTGTTATATAAAGGGCAGTTCACGAACTAATGTTTTGTATCCTCTACATCTAGTCTACACAAGCATATTGGGTCATCTATTACATGTAGTTCATAAAGATGATGTCTTATGTTGCTACAGTGCATTCGTAGTTGATTATGAATAATATTGACTTTCCTATCGACAAAGTAAAAAAGAGGATTAGAGGAAATGTTATGTGTTATTTTGTTTTCAAATTCTTTTATATCTGTAATCAATTTGGTATTTGGGTCTAAATCATTCCATTTTCTTATAAAATCTTGGAGTAAAGAGTCTTCAAATTTTTCGAGACGGAATTTGAATTGTCTATAACAAGAATTGACTTCATGGCGAAGATTATACCCTGTAGCAATCTTTTCTAGCAACAAGCTAGTTAAGTATGATGGGGCAGTATTGTTAACTATTTTGTGCATGTGAATTAGTTTAAAACGAGACCTTCTTTCCTCAAGAGTAGGCCAATGTAGTTCTTGTCTCAATGGCTCATGGCTAGTGCCTTTCTTGGCTCCAGTAACTATTCTAGCTGTGTTAAGTTGGACTTTTCTGGTGCCTCTTTGTCCTCAATTGTGCAGTCATCCCATATTTGGCATGCATAGTCAAGTTTTGGACGTATACATGTAAAGTAAATGGTCTCTAGAGATTTGCAGTCAATAATAAAATTTCAACCATCAAGAACTTTGGAAGCATTGTTAATGATATCCTTTATATGAGCATGCCATGACAAATTTGAAGTTATGGTTATACCAAGATGTTTATGTTCAGATATATCACTTAATTGCACATTATCAAAAGATAAAGGAGGGTGTTCAAATGTGCAATTAGAGATAGCCATTGATTGGGTTTTTCCGGGATTGAAATTTACTAATCATCTATCAGCCCATTACTTGATGAAAATTAAATCAGAGTTAAGATGATCTGCAGCAGCAGATGAAAAGACTTCAGCTTGTTCCCTGGTAGTGCCATGGTTTACTGATAGAAATAGAGTTGTATCATCAGCAAGTAAACGAATGCTGCTATTTATATTATCAACAAGGTCATTTATATATATCAAAAATAATAATGGGCCAGGACAGATCCCTGTGGGACACCAGCTTTAATAATTCCCCAGTTCGAACATTGTCCCCTTATAATTAATCTTTGCATACGATTGTGTAGGTAGTTCTGGAACCAATCTAACAGCTTTCCTATAACTCCAATATAGTAAAGTTTATGGAGTAGACCGTTATGCCAAACACGGTCAAATGCTTTGCTAATATCGCAAAACACTATGCGCACAACTTTTTTTCTGGTCAAGAGATTCACAGAAAGTGTGATATAGAAATGATAATTGATGTACGGTTGAATCACCTGGAACAAAACTCGATTGGAGTTTTTTTGTCAATATGTTATGTATGAACAAAAAGTTATAAAAATGTTTAAAAACAATTTGTTCCATTATTTTGCTTGTAATAGAAAGCAGAGAATATAGGACGATAATTGTTTGTAACGCATTTATCTTCTTTTATGTATAGGGATAACGTTAGCTTTTTTCCAGTCGGCTGGCACTTTTCCAGTGGTAAGTGAAAGGTTTATAAGCTTGGTTAGAGATGGCACAATAGCTGGACCTGCCTCTTTTAAAAGTCGTGAACTAATGCCATCTGGGCCGGGTGCGTTTTTGTGTCAAGGGATTGTAATAAATCACTAACTTCAGACTCGTATCACGTTATTCCTACACGTGTTACTTTCTTTGTTGTTTATTTCAAGATTTCCATGCTAGTGGCTGATAATAAAAAGCTGAGAAATAAGGAACAAAAAAAACTTATAAAGGAAAATGATGCATTAAAAGTAATGAGCAAAAAAACTAATAATTGAAAATGAAAAGAGAGGACATACTGAAGAAAAACTGAAAACTGAAAACGAGGAGCTCAAAAAGGAAAATGAAGGACGGAGATGTAATGAAGAAAAAATTTAAGAATGAAAATGATCGCTTTGAGGACTAAATGTCTTGCCTTTGAAACAGCAGGTAAACCGATAGCTGATATTAGATAATTTTGGAAGAAATTTTTGTGAAATCCAGATTTTGGTATGCTAAACAGAATTACAGTCCTATAATTCTATGGTCTATGCGTCTTAAAGCCAATTAATCTGATTATCTATAGTGTATAGTTTTATTTTTCATCTGTAGCCTAAATATATAGAATATTTGATAATAAATCTGAGTGTCCATTGAGCCGACATTCTATCTGTCTAGCAAAAGATTTTCGACAATAATTTACCTATTAGAGAACATTGTCAACAAGTTTGTAAAAACCACGATTTTGTTCTTTTCAGTCCGAGGCCACACTGCTCAGCCTCAAGCATTGCACTGCAGAGATGCAAGAGAGGCTAACAGAGCTGATGGGATGGGAGGGAAGACAAGAGGCATGGATGGCAAACATGAAGGCATCCAATGAACAGCTTAGAGATAGGTGATAATTTTGTTGTCGAAGTTGGGTATGTGTATGAATGCTCAATGAAATAGAGAAAGTGAAAACCAAGTAACCATCACAAATATGAACTTATGGCTTATGGCTAAACCAAGGGCATCTGTTGCAACTTCACAAAATATAGACAGTAAAGCAGCCCTGGGAAATATACTAATCCTAGTGTATCTTTATTGCAGTATGCACTCAAATAGTGAATGAAAACATCTTCCATAATAATGCATTTTTTAACTCCCCGAATAGTTAGATATTGTTTGCTCTCTGTAGCTTCTTCCATCAGCTGGAGTCCGAGCGAGCATCTTTAGTAACCTCCGTCCACGATGCCGTGATGTCCGGCATCCAGGCTGCTGACGATCGGCGTCCCAAGAGTGCCAGCCTCGAGCAACCATACCCCATGTGGCATGGACAGGTGGATAGGCAAGCTTGAGCGACGGTGAGTGAACAAAACCACAAGTCCTTCTCTACTTACTAGAGCAGAACCTTTTAAGATGTACTATCAAAAACTGTCTGATTATTCATAATTTGAACTGCAGTTCAAATAATGAATTTGGCTAACGTAAAAACTGTCTGAATTACAATAACAGTCGAAAAAATGTCATCTGTGTTATGATGTGAGTACAATGCAAAAGCTCAAACGTCGGAATTACATGTTTTTTTTTATTAAGTACCCTTTCTCTCAAAACAGGCCCAATTACCTGAATATAGTTTCAATCTTAACAAATGTTTGAGTGACACACGCTGATAGTGCCATCTATTTGTGTAGATTGACAGTTTATAAGATGTTCCACAAATATTAGAAAGCTAAAATGAGCGGCTCACTTTTGCTATATCCGCCACTCAATCACAGTCTTTTTCTGTTTTCAGACTGGACGAGATGGCAAGTCGTGAGGATTCCCTGCAGACCGAGGTGCGGAGGCTGAATGAGCAGCTCACGGAGCGGGAGAGGTCAGAGGTCAGTCTGAGGCAGCAAAGGAAGGGAGGATGGAGGACAAGGTGAGGTGTAAGAAAACACCTGAAGAGGTCCAACTTTGTCTCCTGACTTGGCCAAGTCTGATCCTAGTGCCTTTTGACATAACGATGTACTGGTATAACCTTCCAACAGGTCCATCAGATAATGAGTTTCCACCGCGACCTTATTAGAATCGACTGCTTGGTCATTCTTGTTTCTAGTGTCATTTTATCCCATTATGGAAGAGCCCCTCCTTATCGGTAAACCTTGGGCACTTGGTTAAGTTTCCGTCCACCTGTTGTGATTATGATCCCCAACTGACAATCATATATATTGATGAATGCTTACAACAGAAAATTATATGTACTTTCAGACTGCAGAACGACCTGCTCAATTGCAAGCTGCTGGAACATCACCACATGCCATTTCTATCGGCACCCCCGACTGGTTCTTCGGGTTTGCCGACCATAGCTACATGGTGGCCGGAAACGTCAGGCTGCACCTCATGAAAACTGATGCTGTTGTGCGGTGTTTAGAGTCGGGTAAGTTTACCTGGTTTTGTGTGAGTTTTTCTTCATGTGATATGAAGAGAGTGTGTTAACTGACGACAGTGTGTGCCGATTAGCAAATGTGAACAAATAGACATCTGAGTCACTATTAGTAGTGTAGTGGGCCAATAATTATGTTTTTTTCCCATATCTGATTAGTTGGGTTTTTGTGTTGATTGGGCTATGACAACACGGTCCTGATTTACAGATGTAGTAACAGAGCATTCTAAATTCAGTTTAAAATTATGCATAGAATTATATTTTGTGAATGACATTTAAAATCTTATGAACTGTTTAAAACTTGTGAATATATAGAATTGATTGGTGTGCAATAAATGAATATTAGCAAACAAAAATTACTTCTGTCAGTAGACTTCTGTCAATATTTCCTTGCAAATGAAAAATTTCTACAACCCGAGTTTTTCACACAACTAGCTAGTTCCAACTCCACAATTCCAAAGCTTTGCATACTGACTTTATTAAATTTGCAGGTATATACATCTGACTGAAGCTTATATGAATAATTGTATATATTGACTGAAGCTTGAAGCCGGCTGATAATTTCCTCTTCAACACTCAGCACATCACTTCTTCAGACCTTCTTTTCAGCTGCCTTGTAGATGCGTGATTTGGTTCAGAACACAAGTATAAACTTGTGGGTCTCAACCTGAAGGCTCCTAAAGAGTCATGCTGTTACAAAAAAGAAAACTGTATTGTTTGACTACTCTGGACTCAAGAGTTTTATGATCAATAATATGTTTCAGCCTTTTTAGGACTTGGATAACTCTTTATTGACTTGGGCAGTTTTGATGAGGTGAATTAATAATGTAAATTAGAATTACTTTAAAAACACATTTTTCATTCTAGCACCTAAAATGTCTATTCGGACCTTTACATGCCCAGCACCCCTCATTGAAAAAACACGAATGTCAGTGTTTGTATAATAGTGTATGACACAATTGTATATATTTAGTCTGTTTATTTTTTATTTTTTTTAAAGAAAAGAGAAATATGATATGACAAAAGTTTTTTTTGCATCAAAATCCATAAAAATGCCATTTTCTCAGAATCAAATGAACATTGATACTATAAAGCATGCAATTATTTACCAAGACAAATATTATTTGATCTGAAAGTTCTTTAGTGAGTAAATGGTGCCCTTTGCAGACTAAATTATGATATATAATAAGTTTTGTTAAGATAAACAGTCAGTTTGAAGGATTTATGAACTTCACTTGAAATACAAAAAAGAGATGTTTCATGATTTTGATCATGTCATTAGTAAGGTCGGTGACTAACATTTTATTGAATAGTTTTAAAGTAGATGGTTGGCTGCTTGTGTAGACTAATCTTTAAAATTTCCCTAATAGCGTTAGAACATTTGCGCTTCAGTCCCTTTAATAGACGTCCCTATCAACCCTATAAGGCACCGAACTACAACTTGGTGCCTGATATGTTATCTTGTACATAAAACAAATCTTTTCACACCCTGAAAGCAGAGCAATGTAAATTTCCCAAATTGCACTGGTCTTGATTTTTCAGAGTGTCATGCTGACATTGAGGTCATCAAAGTGGATGCCAGGGGGTGGGAGGAGATTCTCGTCGGCGTGGAGCAGGCAGATGAACGTCGGTGTAGCAGTGTGGTTCTGTGCATGTGGTTGGGTGAGTGTCTGAAGTCCTCATGTTCTAACTACAAATGACATGAATAGGAATAGGAAGTTAACCATATTTCCGCATATCATAGGCTATGCCAAACCTGAATCATCAACTTAAATAGATGCCAAAGCTTTGTATTTATCAATGGCTCTGTCATATGGATCAGAGATACATACACATTTCAAGAAAGTGGGATGTGGGGAAAGAAGTATGCGGGATTTAGCTCACAATGTTATGTTTCTTAGTAATTTGCCACTTATGCAGATTCTAACATACCATTCTATGATTACAGCTTATGATGTTAATCTCAGCATCCGTCCACTGTTGGATTGCCTCTGCCACACCAGATCACTCAAAGACGTGTGTGTGGTCAGATATGACTTGATGAGAATGTGGATGGAGGAGTGTGACAAAAACCCTCAAGTGGAGAAGATACATTATATATAAGATTTGTGATATATGGTATGCAGCATGTGGTCGCATTTTTTTTATAGTTCTTGTTGTTGTTTTTTTTCTTTTTCTGCTGCCTTATATCCGAAAAATAATAAAGTCCTATTCTAAATTTAAATTTATTTGTACATGTTTCGGCATCTTCAGTGCCCTTCTCAACTTTATAAAACCAAATTCAAACAGCAATGACAATCCTATTTTATATCATCTCTATACTAAAATATCATATTATATTAACTTAT
>JAGTTF010000806.1:0-11578 GCA_019095985.1 Streblospio benedicti | reverse complement strand
GGGTAGCAATAGCTGGGGGAGGGATATTAGAGGGATCTCAGAGATGCCAAGTTGGAGGAGCTTGAAAGGGGAGACATTATTTTTTTGAGGTAGAGGCATTTGGCGCGGGCGAAGCGTGCCATTGGCCCTTCAATGCTAGGGGGGTCTGGGGCATGCCCCCCAGAAAATGTTGCAATTTTAATGCCATTCTGTGCATTTTAGGCCACTTTTTTTAGGTATTATTTGTTTGACTTTTAAGTTATTTGATGGAATCAGTAGAAAGGGGGTGATTAGAACACCTGAGGGGGAGAGGGGAGAGAGGTCTCCAAAGGGGAGTTTCCCCCCCAATGCGGTAGACTTGGCAGGTCTGGGATCAATCATTGCCATATCTAGTACATTTAGTGTGTAAATGGCTGCTGTGACATATGACGATGGGAGGACGGTGATGGAGGTGTATTTAATCTGTCAAAGACCTGTATATTGATGAGAACTGGTTCAAGGGATGTGGGACTTTGGTAAGAATTGGGAGGGAGGATGATTTAATGTGTTCCTGATCTCATCTGTTTCAATCCGAGCAAAGCCGGGTAAACAGCTAGTTCATTAATAAAATCTACAATGTAAGATATACGTATACTATTTTTACTACAAATGTATAACTCACAATTTCAACCTTTATTTTTAATTGGGCTTTGTTTAATTGGTATTATATGGATGTGTGTAATGTAAATTCAAACAATCTTTCTTAAAGTTGAGTATTTGAATAGAATAGAGTCATGCAGAACACTCCCACTATTACATTTAATTCACATATTTGATTGTATTTGACAAACATGTTTCATGAATCGTCCAACCTTAAGATTAGGAAAAGGTCACGATGTTGGAAGATTACTATATCCGCAATATGAACTGCACTATATGAACTATACTATATATCATAAAAAATGTCTGTACGGGTAAAATAACGTTGCATGAATAATCTGTTGATCTACCAAAATCCCATAGCATTTCCTAACACGGCTACGATTGACGCTGGGATAATTGCCCCAACCATCGTCACAGCACCAACCACACTTCCTCCTACCAATGCGACAGGTGAAGCGGCGATGGTCGCTCCAACAACAGCTGCAGTACCATATCCTGCAGCAGAAACTCCGGCAGCCGTGGCACCAGTAAGTCCTATTGTCGAGGCTACCGATGCAGCAAGCCCAAGCTTATGTACTAGTTTCGCTGTAAATGCCGCCTGTTGTTTTACTTGTTGAGCCTCCTTTAGGTTTTTTTCTTTGATTAACCGCTCTATTTCTTGCGACCTCTTCTCTTGTATCTATAGAGGGGCAGAGAACAAAACGTATATGATGTTCAATTATATTAAAGTCGAACTAGCAAATAATGAAACTTACACTCTCATTTTGATAATATTCTGCAAAAGAAACAACTACTACGCGCAAAGGAAATATGGTAACTCGATCAATGATATACAATGTACTACGAATCTAATGACGTTCGATCATTTTTAACTGTGATGAGTATGTTCTCTTACCTCTTGGATTCTCTTTAATTCGGACTTCTCACGATCTGTAAGCACTTCTTGCATCTTTTCATTTATAGCATCATATAATTCACGGTTTACCTGTAGTAATATTTGTCATGCAAACATAGTCATGAGGCTACTCATAAATTATATAATTATTTGACCATATGATTGTCAGTAGATAGAATTTTGATGTCAATACATTGTGTCCTTTTTTAATATGCATTTATTGCAGAGCATAAAGTGGCATATATATTGGTCACGAGTCCATCTCTCTATTCCCACACCCAGGGCGTTATTGGATTATTTAGATGGTCATTTCATTAACATTGTTACAACACATCCTGATGAGGCCTATGCACACAACCAAGTTTGTGTGTCTGAGGAGCGTACCGCATGTCACATCCGTAACACATACGTAGCAGTGTTCACTTGCCTGACATGAAGTTTTATTACACGTCGCATTGTTCAACTGTTTAAGGGTGACTCCTAATCTCCTATTAGCTCATAACCCACCACCACACCCGACCGTAAATCGCACTTTATGGTTTCCGAGACCGACTTATCGGCTACGGAAGGACATAACAGAATAATCAAGGCCCTGGCAGGGCTCAAACTCAGGACCTCATTGTTCTGAGAACAGACTCATACCATTATCCCAAGCTGCCATTTTTTTTCCAAATTATACAAGTTTACTATTATTAGAATTCAATGGTACAAAAAAGTAGAAATGGTTAGTATTCCATACTATGGTTCCATGCTGTGGATAGAGATCTTTTTAATACGGATTCTAAAAACGTACAGCAGGTGAGACTAAGGTGACGGCCCTCTTTTCAATGTTTACGTGAACAGAATTTTTTGGATTAAATGAAGCGCTACAACCTGGCGATATCTGATGGTGAAAACTACATACTTGCTATTTTGATTAATTAATTAATTAATTAATTTATTTATTTACTTATTCATGTATGTATGTATGTATGTATGTATGTATGTATGTATGTATGTATGTATGTATGTATGTATGTATTTTTATTTATTTATTCATGTATTTATTTATTTATTTGTTTATTTATTTGTTTATACATTTATTGAACCTTTAGTGAGAACGACGAAACAAATAATCACCCCAACCTCGACTCACACTCGCTTGAAACCACCCTCCACCCTGTGATGGTTGGGTGCATAAAGAGATGGATTCATGACTCTGAATTGGGTGGTTCAATTCCTCCTAGAACGTGAGTTCAAGAAATTTGGAACAGTCCCTGATGGTCTTCACTCATCCAGCAATCAGACTATCGTCTCCATCGCCATTAACAAACACAGATGTTGCGCTGTAGATGAGTGTTTGAAAGTTAACCTTAAGTTAATAACAACGTATTTTATGGTGAAAACTTACATCCTCCTGCGAGTCCTCTTCCACACCAAATCTGCCATCAATGGCATTCTAAAAGGAATAAAGATAGACAGTGACATTTTCCGGACAAGATGTCAGCAGATCTGATTTATGGTGGCTTATCTATATTAAAGGTGTTGTGAGTACTATTTGAACTAGTTTTCGGCCTGAAATAGGTCAATTTGGGAAACCCGCATTGTGACGTCACGAACGGGAAGATGGATTTCGAATAGCGTGTAAACATAGCATATTTTTTATCAAGATTTACTTGTGTTTTTTTTGCTGCCAATATGAGTGATTCAGAAAATAGTGTTGACAGTGGCGAGTACACGTTTTTCCTCTGACGAAGACACGGAGGAAGCAGTGGGACTAATGGTTGCAGGTAACATGGATACTTAGTAACTTACTGTCATGCACTAAGCCAAATCAGTCGGACCGTTGGTGCTGATCGATATAGTCTATTTTTGACTCATGTCCGACCATTGATTTTATCATAGTCGGTCCTGATAACCGGACAAAAATCTGCACACCCATATTATATATCAAACACCATCTTTTTATGCATATTTTCATACTTTCGTCCCACAAAGAAACACCCACGTCAACCTACCCAAAACAGGGAGAATTTATAATCATTGGCTAGCCTTTAGCAGAAAAACGATGTTGACGTGGGTAGGGACAAACACTTTTGCGATAAAGCATTTATCGACCAGGTTACGTCTTTTAATGACCAGGTTACGTCTTTTAATGACCAGGTTCCGCCTGGTTTGGCGTCTCCGGACGCTATGCCTTCGGGCATGGTGTTTTTTAGCCTAAAAAGATGTGAAAACTAGTATTGACAAGATCAAAAACATGTCAAATGAAAAGATAAACATTGGAACTTTAAATGTACGTGGATGTAAATCTGAGCTACAAAGAGAAAAAGTGATAAATGACTGTTTTACAAATGACCTTCAAGTTCTGGGAATAACAGAAACCCACGTGCAGGAGTCATCACTTGAAGAATATTCGAAAAATGGAAAGAAATACCTTTTATATCTGTGTGGAGAAAAAGACAAGAGCTACCAAGGAGTTGGAGTAGTAGTTCAGCAAGATCTGAAACCAGTCTTCAAACAGCTAAGTGCAAGATTATGTAGATGTGATGTAGAAACTAGCAGTAGAAAATTAGTAATATTAATCGCTTATGCCCCAACATTAACTCAGAGTGAAAAACAGCCCGAAGTAAGAGATGAATTCTACCAACAACTAGACTGTGAGATAAACAAGATAAGTAACAGGCATGTTCTTATGGTGGTGGGTGATTTCAACGCTAAAACTGGATCTGGTTGGAGGGATTTTCCAGAGGTGATGGGTCGTTTTGGAAAAGATAGAATATCTTTAAAATGTACACATGACCATTCTTTATAGAATTATTAGAGACTATATATACGTTAAAATTTTCCTCCTATCTAAAATGTAAAAGCAGGCTCTGGCAACATTATATACAATATCTTTCTTGCTTAGCAGGTAGTATAATTTATGTTCATCATTAATGTTAAAAAAAGATAAATCTGGAATATTATTATACAATTCATTTCTGATATCATCATATACAGGACATTTGATTAAAACATGACATTCCGTCTCTATTGTATTATTGCAGAAAATACAGAAACGCTCTTCCTCTGTTTTCTTATTCACACCATATCTTAATAATTCAATATTTATTGGTGCTACTCCAGCCCTAAACATTGACAGTGCTCTACGATACTTTTTACGGATATTAAGGAGTACATAGTGCTCGGTTTCAACTTTGTTTTTAAAATGTTTGTAAGTACGCAACTTGTTTTTTCCCTCTCCTGTTTTAGAATAAAGAACGTTTACATCTGTCATCCATTTCTCATTACTTATGCCATACAAAACATCATCTAATTCATCCTTTATGTCATTAAAATTAGTATTGTTATTTACATTACAGAGAGATTGAAAGCCATTCTGATTTAAAAAATGTAAGGTCTTAGCATATCTGCTTTTAACACCCAGTGACGCCTTCATAACACACCAAGAAAACACTTTTTTTACATAATTTGTCATTTTTCATATTACACATTCTCAACCATTGATTAATTACGCATTTCATTTGACGATCTTCCTGCAATTTCCAGCCAACATCTCCCTGAACTGCTCTATTTGGAGCATGGGATCCTAGACCTAAGAAGTATCTGGATGCCCGATTTTGAACAGCCTCAATACAACTGAAAGATAAATGTCCCCAAATTGCAGATCCATAGTCGATAATAGAGCTTACCATACTGTTGTATAAACTTGTATATATATCGAAAGTAAAACCACCTTGGGCTTTGTCCTTGGCAATCAGGAGACCTAGAGCACGATGTGCAGATTGAGCAACTTGTTTTGCCATAACACTGAAATCTAAATGCTCATCAATGACCATACCTAGGTACTTATACTTGGAACACATTTCTAAACATTTATCACCGCAGTGGAATACTTGTTTAGTGATAGGATTGCTACTACTTCGACAATGCATTACTTTGGATTTTTGTTCATTGATTTTAACATTCCATGTTAGACACCAAGTATTTAATTGATCTAACATACATTGTAGATCACTCCCAGATTCAGCCATGAGTACCAGATCATCAGCATACATTAGTAGGGAAACCTTTTCATTGTGAATATTAATACCTTTGTTAAGCGAATTTATATTGCTTGCTAGATCATTGATATACATATTGAAAAGGGTACATGATAACAAACATCCTTGCTTTAATCCTACATTAACATCAAACCATTCAGAGTAATGACCTTGCAACCTGACAGAACATTTTACATCTTTATATAAACTTTTTAAAGCATTTAAAAATTTAGAATTTCTATTTATCCCATGTTTTTCTAGTTTCAGCCACAAGTACTCATGATTTATGCAATCATACGCCTTAGAAAAATCAATAAAAGCAAGGTATGTATGTCTTTTCAACAATTTTCGGGTTTCAATGATAGATGTTAATGTTGACAGGTGATCCACGCAGCTTCTCTTTTTTCCGAAAACCATTTTGGTTATCAACAATTATATTACATTTTTCATCAACAAATAACAATCTATCATTTAAAATTGCACAATATAATTTGTATACTGCTGAAGCTAAGGTGATTCCTCTGCTATTGCCAGGGTCTCTGAGGTCCTTTGTATAGCATTTTGTAATTGGCGAAATTATGCACTGGTTCCAGATATGTGGTACCTGCCCTAACTGGAAACAGATGTTAAAAAGTTTTAACAGGAAGCTCTTAACAGTGTTATTACGTAGTGCTTCTATGGGTAAAAGGTCATAACCACAAGCTTTTCCTTCTTTTGCCTTTTGATACTCTTACATATTTCCTGCCAAGTGATGTCACTATCTATGAAATGAAGATCCTCCTCTTTAGGCATGGAAAAGTGTGCTGGTAGCTTTACATCAGGTGTTGAACTAGCTCCCTCTGCCAAGTCATTATTCAAAAGTGTCTGATAGTATTTGCCCCATTTGTGTAGAACATCATAAGGCTCATTGCTGATGTTACCATCTTCACACAGTACTTGCATAGGTATTTGCTTCTTCCGCTCAAAACCAATGCCTAAGTGACCTATTTCCTTCCAAAAGTCTTTGGAATTTGGCTTGTTAAACAATTTGACTAACTCATTTTGTTTGCATTTCCAATGGGTGCGCTTGGCTCGCTGAATGGCTCTATCAAAGCAGCGTTGGTCATTTTTCATAATGGCTTTTAGGTGTCTCTTTTCAGTCTGTCTTGCCTTCCTCCATGTCTTTTCACTTGAACAAAATTTATTCCAAAGGTTTGTTAGTTCTTGTGTCCACCACGGTTTTCCTTGCTTTCTCTTTTTATTTTTATCCCTATTATGAATGATTTTATACGGAATATGGTTATCCATTTCACTTTTCACTGCTCGTACAAAGTCACTATATAGTTCATCTAGATCTATGTTTTCTTCTTCTAATTTAGAAGAAACAGAGCTGAAAGTCTCTTTTACATTTGTATTATTCATATACATATTTGGGAGATCCTTAAAATCATACTTCTTATAAGTTGTGTTCCTCGTTTGTTTGATATTGACTTCTGTCTGTAGTACCATATCCCAAATTAAGAGTGAATGGTCAGGAAAGCAGGAGCTGCTCTCCAATAGACTACTGCAATTTGCCATTTCAATCAATTCCTTTGGTGGGATTACCCTAAACCCAGTGACAACATGGGAAGCACCAGAAAGAAAATTGAATTGTAATGGAAAACCCCTATTAGGTCCCGATGGCTGCCCTCGGAGAAATCCTATCAGAAATCAGATAGATTATGTTGCAATTAGAAAAGAGTTCAGAAGATATGTGTTAGATAGCAAATCCACAAACAATATCGAGACAGAGACTGATCACAGAATGGTAAAAACAAAATTGAAATTCCAATGGTACAGAATGAAAAATGAAAAAAATTGAAAGAAAACCAGAATAGCTTTGGAGAATTTTGCAATAAAAGAAAAACAGTTTGAGTACAACTCAAAACTGCAAGATGTAGAAATTAAAAATGATGAGCCTCAAAAAGTTTGGGATGCTATTGTAGAAAATTGTAAAAATATTAGTGCTGATGTATTAGGATCTAAAAAGCAAAATCAAAGATACGTGAATGATGAACTTAAGGAATTATCCATCCAGAATAGAAAATTAAAGCAAGCAATTGAAATAAGCAAGTCCATAGATGAACGAATAGAATTGAAGAAAAAGAGACAGTCTGTAAGAAATAAAATACGTCAGACAATAAGTGATCTTGAGAGAGATGAAATGGAGAATGATCTTATTAAATTAGAAAATGTCAAAAATGATTCTGATAAATACTACAATGCTTTAAGAGAAATGAAAAGAAAATTGAAGAAACCAAACCTAGTTGTAGAAAATGATGAAGGTATGATAGTTGGCTCTAAGAAAGAACAAGCTGTTGAAATTGGAAAACACTTTAAAAGAATGTTAGCCCCAGATGATAAAGATTTTGAAAACATGTCAATACAACCCACACCAATGAAAACTCCCTTCACCAGTTCTGAAATAGGAAAAGCAGCTAAAAGCATGAAGAATGGTAAGAGTTGTGGTGTAGATGAAGTCCATGCTGAACACATTAAATATGCTCCACCTAAAATTCATCATAAAATAGCAGAAATATTCAATACAAGTGCAGAAACAGGAGAACATCCAAAAGAGTTGAAAATTGGTATTTTAGCACCTTTACCAAAACCAGGCAAGAAAAAGGGACCAAGGCAAAATCTAAGACCCATTATGCTGCTTTCTGTATTGAGAAAAATTCTTACTATATGTCTAATTGGAAGAGCTTGGGATAGAATAAGTAGTCGAATTGGAAAAGATCAAGCTGCATATCAAAATAGTAGATGTACAACAGAACAGGTGTTTGCAGTAAAACTATTGGTGGAGAAAGCAATAATTTCAAGCAATTACATCATATTCATACTAATGCTCGATATGTCGAAAAGCTTTTGATACTGTAAATCGAATGAAGCTATTTGAAGGACTGAAACAAGTTCTATTGCCAGAAGAATTACACATATTGCACATATATTGATCAATGATGTATTTATTAAAGTCAGAGTTGGAAATGAAATGAGTGATGAAATCAAAACAGAAATTGGTATCATGCAAGGAGATTGCTTGTCAGCAATATTGTTCATCTTTTATCTGTCCATGGCACTAACTCCTGAAGAAAGATCTGACCATTCATATCATATTGAAAACTTTGCAAGTGTGAAATGGAAAAGTTACATCAAAGAGGAAAATCTCTTTACAATCTCTCCTAAATATGCAGATGATACCACATGGGCATCAACAGATGTGAAAGTCATTGATATGATTAAAGAAACTGTTCCAAACATGTTAAGAAAAGCAGATCTCATTGTAAATGATAGCAAAACAGAAGAATTCACAATACCAGTTCCTCCAAGAGACGAAATTTTGAAAGAACACAACTACACCAAACATCCTGCAAAAAGAAGAATGGAAAAAATGCAAGCTATTAGGTTCATATTTAGATACTGAACAAGACATCAAACACAGAAGAGCACTAGTTATGACACACATGAAATCTCACAGGAAAATATTCAAGTCAAAACATCTGTCTCTCGATCTGAAAATTAGATATTTCAACTGTTTCATAACATCAATATTTCTGTATAACTGTGCACTCTGGACACTAACATCATCAATGTCAAAAAAAAGAATTGATACATTCCACAGAAGATTGTTGAGAATTGCAATTGGTATTTATTATCCAAAGAAGATTAGTAACACAGATCTATATCAGCTCACAGGTCAATGTCAATGGAGCAATACTATCACACAAAGAAGAAAGAGATTGTTGGGGCATATATGCAGACTAGATCCAAACACACCTGCTCGACAAGCATTAGATGAATGTCTGAAAGAAAATACAAGAAAAATTGGAAGACCAAAACTGACATGGATAGATCAAATAAAACGTGATCTAGCAGAAATCAACATCTACCCAGACTCAAATTTTGATAATATCATCAAGTTAGCTGAAAACAGAGACTCATGGAGAAATGATATTGTCAATACTAGCTCTCACACCTTGCACAATAGCGGGCAAACGTTGGCAATGGTTCATCTACAGAAAGAAGGATCATCTGCATAAAGCGGTTATGATGTAGATAAGAGGTTAGGTAATGCATCTCAAATATTTCAAGATGTATGAGCAAGTCGTTTTAAAAGTTATAGCTGTCTAAAATTGCCCATATTTCAGTGCATTTCTGTCGGGTCTGATTGGGAAATACCCCGTTTACGCGTCACATATCTGGTTTCCGTCAAAGATAACAAAATGATAACAAGAGCACATGGTGCCAAATTTTATTTATTAAACCGGTTTTACTCACAAAATACATTATCTTAATATGTATATGACTTATGTATAGGTCAGAAATGACGAGTTGTTTATTCTGATACTAAAATATAGAGAGAAATATTTTTTTAAAAGAAATAGACTGAATAGAGTATAGGACACCTTTAAGCATTGCAAAGACGCTGGCGTGGCAAAATTGATCTTTGAATGCTTTTAATCAAGGCGGTTCTATACTTCACACTTCATTCTTAGCAGTTCGTACTTTACACTTCATAGTTTATACTTCACCCGTTTCAATGCAGATTTCAGCCACACCTTCAAATTGATGACACCTGATTTCTATGTGGCTGTTCACCGTTTAAGGGAAGTTATTTCTATATTAGTTGAGTTGTCTCCACGCATTCACAGAGGCCTACTGTATTATAGTGATGGGGGTTCATTTATCCTAGATATGATAGACAAATACATACAGTTATACATTTTAATCGGGATAAATATCAAATTATTTAGATTGAGCTTTCAACAGGAACGCCTGTCTTGATTATAATGACGTCACGAGTGGTCACTGTTGACCACAAAGAAGAAGGATATAGGGGACAAAACAAGCTCATCCAAGGATAGCGCCGAGTCAGAACAAGTAAGAAAGCAACATATGTCAAGCGTGTTTCTGAACACCTCAGGGGGGATGATGGGCAAGTTTGAGGAGCAAGTTTTCTTTAAACCAGTGAACATGTTGAGACAGTTGTTGTTGAGACCTAAGGACCCATTAGACAAAGAAAGAGTGATCAGACCGGTGTATTAAATAAAGTGCAGTAACTGTGAAGCTTCATATATGGGGGAAGCAGAGAGATCTGTAAAAAACGTGGTTCTTGGAGCACAGACGCCTGAGTTCCACAGGTTCAGAGGTGCCGCATCACATTCAAATTGATCAACAGGGACATAGCATTTCACTTGAAGAGACTAAGATTCTGCGTGTTGAACTTAATTACTTTGAACGAGAAGTCAGAGAAGCCATCCAGACCAGGAAATTGAAGCCATCCTTAAATAGGGATGGGGAGAGACATAGACTATAAGACATAAAGACCAATGTGCTAACCCATGGAGGGGGGGGGCACGCTGTTAGGGTCTTTCCTGTGAGCACAATGACGGCTCGTGAAGTCAATATGATCAAGACAGGAATTTCTCTTCGAAGCTCAATGTAAATAATTGGACTATTATCCTCATCCAATGTATAACTATACTGTATTATATAATTGCCTTGCTGTACCTTATTATTTCATTAATGTGCTCTCACACTGTAGAAACGGAGCTATTGACTAATAAAAGTGTCATATTGGAGATCAATCACAATCATGTTTCTCATTGTTAGATAACAGAAATTTGACTTCTACAGATGTGAAATGCATTATTCAAAATGCTAATGATTGGAGAAGGCTGGGCAAAACCAGTGCATTAATATAATTGTAGAATGGTATACTGGTAAGGGATGGTATGCTTCGCTCTCAGTATCTTTGTGGTCGTCTTGCAACAGATTATGCTTCTCATCACTGTCGATTGATTCCCATCAAAATGTGTTTTATGCAAAATGCAAAAAAATACCATGAGGATGATCACCAAGTTTATGAAGGTTTGCAACAATTGCCATTCTTGAACAAAAGCATACACTACCTCTGGGTGATGTGTTTGTTGTCACTTTTAATTCATAAGACAGATCAGCATGAAATGATTATTCTTACCAAATGTATTATAATAAAACTCTATTTCTCTCTAAACGA